>CAEGAD010082091.1:0-153788 GCA_903067055.1 Poeciliopsis paucimaculata | reverse complement strand
TATATATATAATTGGAATTGTTTCATAAAGGCCTTTGACATTCTCAATTTAAAAATTAGTGAAACAATAAAACCTTCTGAAAAGATTTCAAAATATAAGAAAAATATGATTTAATCGATTTTCGTCAGTGTTATTGAAAGGATAAAGTGTTCCATTGATAACCTAATCAGGACTAGTTCTTGTTGAAGTGCTGTTGAGCCTCCTGTTTATGAAGGATATGTCCAGACTGTGATCTGAAGCTTCAGCTTTAATCTTCACTGGGTAAAAGCTTCTCTTCTCCGCCTCCACCTCAGACACCGATAAGCTCCCGGAGGAGGACGCCGACCTTTCGGCGGACAGCTACGGCCTCTCTCCGGCCTCCCAACCGGGCGAAGCTGCGGATTTCTCCCCCAGGTCTCCGCTGAGCTGCGCCGACAGTTTGTGCGCTCGGTCCGCGGACTATGAGGACTTCTGGCGGCCTCCGTCCCCATCCGCGTCCCCTGGTACAGACACAACCCCATTCATTTTTGTGGTTAACGTTTTTCCCCAAGCTTAACCATTACTCGTCTATATCTAACCAAAACATTATCCATGCCTTAATTCTGACACCGACCCTAAACAAGCGGGTCTAGCACATTTCTTTGGGCCCCATAAGGCCCATCCGTGTTCAGAAGGTTTCTCAATATGTCAGACATGCTCCTAAAAATGATAGCTTTACAAGTAACACACACCCATTTAACTCATTATTGTTCCTAAAGAAAACAAGTGACAGGATTCTGCGGACACCTTAAACACACACGGGACTGCTGTCAAGGGCGAAACTTAAAAAAAATGTCTTCATTTTATTTTTCATTTTAAAAATCACCATATGATGTTTTTTTTTATCCGATAAAACATTATGTGTGCTTATCGACTTTAATGCATAATAATAAGTTTTACTGATTGATATAAAAATCATGTCCAGAGTTTTCAGCAGCAGTGGCTCCTGTCCTCTGGGGCCCCGCTGGGCTCCCGTACACTCACGCCACTGGTTTCATTCAAACTTCCCCTGTCATCCTCCAGTTGACTCCGAAAAATCGCTTTCTCCCCTGGTGGGTGAAACCCAGCCTTTCGCCGTCCCTTTCCGGCCGTACGCCTGGAGCAGCTACCCGGGGCCGGAGCTGGAGGTGCAGCGGCCCGTGGCGCAGCGGAGCCTCCACCCCGGCCTGGAGGTGGACACCAGCCCGGCGGTGATGGCGCTCTACGCGGACCGGAGCTGCCACCCGGCCGTGTTTGCAGAGCGGGCCCTGGCGGAGGAGCATTACGGAGACTACCGGAGGCACGCTGCCGCGCTGCTGTTCCCTGAAACGGGCCTGCACGGGAAGGCGGCCGACGGGAAGGCCCGGCCCGACCTGCTCTGCTCCAGCCTCATTCTGAACGGCGCGTACAAGTGTGTCAAATGCGGGAAGGTGAGGCTCGTGTTGAAGCGCATTCAGAGGAAACAGTGATCGTCTCTTTTGCTGCCTTCTTCATCTTCATCTCTGTCGATCAGGTGTTCTCCACCCCGCACGGTCTGGAGGTCCACGTCCGGAGATCGCACAGCGGCACGAGGCCTTTTGCGTGCGACATTTGCGGCAAAACGTTCGGCCACGCCGTGAGCCTGGAGCAGCACAAAGCCGTGCACTCTCAGGTAAAACCCCGGTGAAACCACATCCTGCAGCGTCAGGGTGGATGCACACACTGGAGGAAAAAACAAAACACATCAATCTCTTTTTTTTTGTTTGTTTGTTTGTTTTGTTTTTATTTCTTCTTCCGCACCGCACCGTTCAGGAGAGAAGCTTCGACTGCAAAATTTGCGGCAAAAGCTTTAAGCGCTCCTCCACGCTATCCACGCATCTGCTCATCCACTCGGACACGCGGCCTTACCCGTGTCAATACTGCGGGAAGAGGTTCCACCAGAAGTCCGACATGAAGAAACACACATTCATCCACACAGGTGAGTTTCACCAAAGTGCGTCAAAACGCCCGGTTAGCGCCAAAACTGTCCAACCCGCTGAGGTCGGTCAGTAGGAGGTTTAATTGTTTTGTTCCAGTTTATTTATTTACTTAATAATTTTTTTTAACTTGTAATTTGTTAAAACTATTGCTTACATATTTAAGTTTTGTTGCGCAATCCCGAGTCAGTCGCAGCCTCCCAGCATCAAACCTCAGGCAAAAATACGAAATAATTCAATTTACCGAGGCACCTACAACCCGGCTTGATCTGGAATAAATAAATCGACTGATTTCTCTCTCTCTCTCTCTCCAGGCGAGAAGCCGCACAAATGCCAGGTTTGCGGGAAAGCGTTCAGCCAGAGCTCCAACCTGATCACGCACAGCAGGAAACACACCGGATACAAACCGTTCGGCTGCGACCTGTGCGGGAAAGGCTTCCAGAGGAAGGTGGACCTGAGGAGACACAAAGAGACGCAGCACGGACTGAAGTGAGACAGACAGGAAAACAACCGGGTTTTTTTCTCCCCTTCCTTTTCTCAACACATACTTTATTCCATTTTTAATGAACTGAAAATTCAAGACAATTTGGATCCCATCAACTTGTTTTTTTTTTTTTTTTGTATTTTATTTTTCTTAGAATTTGTATTATTTATAGGTGCAGTGAAAAAAACACTAATGACAGCATGCTTTTCTTTTTAAATACTCCCTCATCTCCTCCCCTTTGATTTCTTTTTTAAAACCAGAGATAAGCTGAGAGCTGTAGGGGGAAATGATAGAGAAAAATGGCAGATGTGTTCAGATGAAGCATGATTTAAATAACTCTGTTAAACGGACAATAAACGCACCTGATAAAAATCTGCTCTTTCTGCAAAGACTGGAGGTGTTGTTGTTTTCATCTGGCAGAGATGAGGGCAAAAAAAGACTCTCTCTTTCTCTCTCTCTGCCAGCTGCAGGGACTTGCTCTATTGTTCTGTCAGGAGAAATGCTGATTTTATTGTTAAAATGAACATAAATTAAATTGTATTAGAGGATTATTATCACTATAAATTAAATTGACGAGACATAAAACATGTATGAAATAAATAATCCAGTCGGTCCGATCACATGTCCTGTGGTCTGCTTCAGTCTCATGGTCCAGTATGTTACTGGACTTCTGTTAACTGAATTTATTTGTGCAGGACATTTGCTGCAGTACGTCATGAAAACATAAAAACCAAAAACAAAAAATCCTCATAAACACATTTTGTTAAAATCATCAGTATCATGGGTCACATCAGCTCTGACCAGCTGGGTTTTTACTTTGGATTTGAGGGAACTCCGTGTTTCGGCCGTTTTGCGGCTTTCTGGACGTTTGTTCCAGATCTGTGGAGCTTAGAAGCTGAATGCTGCTTCTCCGTGTTTGGTTCTGGTTCCGGGGACTCAAAGCAGAACCAGAACCAGAACCAGAAGTTCTGAGAGATCTGGAAGGTTAATGCAACACCAGGAGATCTTTAAAGGTCCAGATTTATTATGACCAGAAGTTACTGAAGTACAGCTGAAAAGCAAAAGTGCGATCTGATGCACCGTGTGATGGAAGCGTCTCAGTGCTGTGATTGGGACTGAAGCCCAGAGGCTCCTGTTTGTTTTGACCACTACAGCCTTGTGTTTGCACCTTCAACAGCCTGAGCAGATCTAACTGTTAACCAAATACCGCTCACCCTCATCTCTGGGCTTTTTCTTTCTTTCTGGGGGTGGGGAGGCTTGGCGACAGTGGGATTGTTTCCACAAAGCACACGCCAGATTTAATCTGGCACAATTGAAAGATTAGCCAGCAAAACAAACAGAATGATTGCCATGATGTGTCTGTTGGAGCTAAAACACTTAGTAAGAAGTAGTAACATCCTGCATGGCTGACTGAGGCCGGTCAGCAGGATTGACCTGAAGTTTTTGATAGTAAACCTGAACCTTTCTGATGTATTTGGGATCGTCGGTCTGTGAGGAAACTGTCAAGGTTTCAACAGTCTGATGTGAACTGTCACCCTAATGTCAAAGGGGATATGCCAGGATGTTTAGGAACAAAAACAAAAATCCTGATCTGATTGTTGACTGGAAGATGCAAGAATGCAGTAAAGTGAGTTTTTACATTACCAAAACGAAACTTCTTCCAGGTGTGGTGAACAAGCCTTCTGGGTTAAAGTTTTGTGGTCAGATGAGACAAAATGGAACCATTTGACCTCAACAACAAGAAGAACAACTAGAGGAGTCAAGTTGAGACTTTTAACCCAACATTCTTCCAACTGGTAAGCACGGTGGTGGCTATACCATAATGAGGGACTCCTTCGCATCAGTGTTTCCATGCAAAAAGTTGCTGAAATAATGAAGACTACGGCCAAATTCTTAGACTTGACCTCAAAATGCCGACTAGACATCTGAAAGTTTGACACAAACAAATGCTCCTTAAACGTGGATGAAGTGGGCCGGCGTAAAGCTCCCAGAACCGTCACAAACAGAACCGTGTAGTGCTTTAAAAAACAGCTTTTTGGACAGAAAGAGTGGTAAATAAAACTCCAGCCAGAATTATGTCAACATGTAAGCAGGATTTTGAGCCTGTTGAGAGAAAATCGGAGATAAGCTCAAACTTTTGCTTCCAGGTCTCGTTTTTAGACGTGAATCGGGAAACAGAACCAATCTAATGCATGGTGAGTTAGTCGTTTGTTAGTAATCTAACACTCATACTGGTGGACAAACACCTCGGACTGTATGAAGCAGAGAGAAACCAAAGAGAGAGGCGACGTCTTCCTTCCTCAACATTGATTGAAATCAGTGACTCACAAGGATTTCTTTTTTTAACGCCTCACTTCCTCCCCCTAAATCGTACAAGATTCAGGCCTACGAAAATACTGAATATTTCAGCAGCCGAGTCGAGCCGACCGAAGGAGGATGGGAAGAAGTCGGTGTCGGGGTTTGCTGGGGCTCAGAACACACTGCTGCTCACATCATCACTATCGATCAGCTCTGGATAAGACAGAACGCTCAGCGTTGAGTCCCAGCTGCAAGAAATGACAAACACCACAGACAGGAAGTTCTGAAGGGGAGTTTCCAGGTTCGCCGTTCAGTGCTTTAGCAAGCCACCGGCTGGCCACGCACGCTTTATATAGGTGAGCCATGATGTGTCGATGAAAGACAGGAGCTGTTGAGACGTTTTCCTCCTCTCATTACTCTGGTTAGGCGCATTACTCTGCCTAACCAGAGTAATATTAGTAATATTAGTAATATTAGTAGTATTATTATGACCGTTTCTGTTCCCTCCCTCTGAGCACGGAGATTCTGCAGTGAATCCCAGAGAAAAACCGTTTCAAGACAAACTCCTTAAAGAAGCCATTAGGCTGACCAGATTTCCTCTGAGGGCATAGACTGAGGGTGGGGGGGGGGGCGTTCCTTCTTTAATGCTCCCTCCACCACTTCACCCTGCACCTCCAGGCATATCAAATATGAATAGAGACGTCCGGATCGATGGGAGAGGCCGAGTAATCAGAACAGTGCAGTCTGAGGGGTTTGGATCCAAACACCTAGAAACACAGGAGTCACATCGTCCATGATCACACATGAAGCATGGAGAGACGTGAGAGGATGAGCGTCTCCTGACAGACACAGCACTGCAATTAGAAAGATCAGGGTCAGAGTTCTGGTGGGTTTGGATGATCTATTATTAATCTGGAATGAAACAGGAATGATCGAGGGGAGAGTTCATCTGTTCAATCTGATTCAGCTCAGCCCTTTATTAAACAAAGGGACATTTTTTACAGGTTATATTGAGTGAGTCTGTTGCGAACAGACTAAAACAAATGGTATCTAAAGCCTTTTCTAGAAAGTCAATTTAGGTCACTTTCATAATGGTTTGTCATGTGTAGAACATGTCATGGTCTGCTTTGTCCAGCCATTTTTGCTTTAATTTCTGTGGAAGCCCATTCCCACAATGAAGGGAAAAAAAAAAAAAAAAAAAATCAAAGACCCCAACAGGAAGTCAGCATTTCAACTTTCAAAGTCCTAGTTATGAAATAAAAAGTCATAAATATGAGCTGCAAAGTAAAAATTGTGAAATACAAAGTCAATTTTGAGATAAAATTTTGAGATAATTCTTTCATCTTTCTATACTATTGTTATAATATTCAAAGTAATAATTGAGAGTTAGAAAGTCATAGTTTTGATTTTCTACATCATAATTATGAGATAAAAGTCATAATTTTAAGGTAGAAAGTATTAATTATGGGATTCAATCAATTCTGAGATAAAAAAGTCATGATTTCAACTTTCTAAGCCATATTTAAGATATTCAAAGTAATAATTATGAGTTAGAAAATCGTAGTTTCGGTTTTCTAAGTCACAATTTTGACTTTCTATGTCGTAACTATGAGGAAAAAAATGTCATAATTTCGAGACAGAATATCATAATTATGAAATCCAAAGTCATGAGATGCTGCACTAAGCCTCCTGAGTAAAACAATGTGACTTTTATCTCAAAATTATGATTGAAGTCGAAATTATGACTTTTATTCTCGTAATAAGGTCAGCAAAATGTGAAATTATGGCCTCCTTTTATCTTTTTTAATTTGTGGCAGCAATGGGCTTCCATAAATATCAATATCTCTCACCAGCATAAAATCCAGCCTTCAATAAGCAAGCATCACCAGCTCGATTCTTGTGCCTCTGGTGACGTCACCAATCAAACTAAACAAAAGTTGTTTTTTGGGTTTTTTTTAAAAAAAACGTCATTCCCTCGAAAACCCACTGGGCTCTACAAACTGTTTTCATTCACATGATGTTTTTTTTAGTACTGAAAAGTTCAAAAGGGTGACTGTGGCTGTGTGGCAGAGTAGTCGTCTTGCAATCGGAAGGTTGTAGGTTCGATTCCAGCTTCCTCCTGCCACATGTNAATGTGACTCTAGTGTAAAGCGCTTTGAGTGGTCAAAATGACTGGAAAAGCGCTATATAAGTTCAGTCCATTTACCAAAAATAAAAAGGATTTCTTTAAAATAACACCTTAAACAAGCTACTGTTCGATTTTTTTTCTTCTAAATTTACAAAGTGGAGCAAAAATAATCACAGACAAATACGTCCTTGATTTAAAAAAAAAAAAAGATGACTCCCAGGCAGCTGACAAGTGTTGATGTTGATAGAAAACACTTAGTGATTGATGTTGTTCTTATGGTGAGGGGAGACACAGAGCGTAAATGTGATTATTTCACCTGAGGGTGAACTGGCCTGCTGTGTGTACTCTAATAATAAGGCTGTATTTGCTCTCATGCTCCGGTCAGCAGATTCCACACAGGTCTGACAGGCTCCAGGTTGAGATCAACCCGACAGAGGAGCAGGATCACTGACAGAGAGCCTCAGAGCAGCAGCACTGATTAATGACACAAAGACCGATGAGGCAACAGACAGACAACCACCAAACCGTTTTTACAGTCTTTGTTTATGTTTTCTATAGGAAAAAGTTCCTGCATCAAACAGACTTTATTTTCTTTCTGTTTGCCTGCCTGTAGCGACCCCCACCCCCCGCCAGGTTGGCTGACACGCTAACCGAGCTGCAGCCTGGACGCTCATATAGGACACAACGGCTCTTTTGTTGCGCGGCCTTATTCATTATTCACCTGATCTGAAAAACAGACTGCAAACCAACTGCACAGCTGTCATCAAACAACAAGGCGCAGGCACAAATTATTCATGACGCAGCAAAGAAACGGCAGCAGGATGAGAGAGGAAAATAATGACAAGAGACATGGAGACATGGAGACATCCGCGAGGCGGCTGACAGGCGGAACGCGCGAGACGAGACAGAGTCCAGCAGCACTTTGGGCTCTGAATGTTTGAGGATTTTTTATTTTTCCTCCACTTAAGGCACATACAATAAAATCGTCCCACCCCACAGAATCAGAGAAAACCACGATTCCACGAGGATTTGAACCGAGCAAAAAAGACAGACATATTTGTTCCACAGGCCTTTTGAAACATCGAACATCATCATTCTATTACGTTACAACCAGGGGCGAAGATTTACTGTCTGAGATGAAAGCAGACCATTAAAGCACCTGTAACTACAACACAACAACAAGACAACAGGACAACAAGACAACAAAACAACAGGACAACAAGATAACAAAACAACAAGACAAGAAAACAACAAGACAAAAAAACAACAAGACAAGACAACAAGACAACACGACAACAAGACAACATGACAACACGACAACAAGACAACAAAACAACATGACAACAAGACAAGACAACAAAACAACACGACAACAAGACAAGACAACAAAACAACAAGACAAGACAACAAGACAAAAAAACAAGACAACAAGACAACAGGACAAGACAACAAAACAACAAGACAACACGACAACACAACAACAAGACAACAAAACAACAAGACAACAAGACAAGACAAAAAAACAACAAGACAAGAAAACAAGACAAAAAAACAACAAGACAACAAGACAACAGGACAAGACAACAAAACAACAAAACAACAAGACAGCAAGACATCAAGACATTATAGCAACCAGTGGCTTTACCAAAACCTATTGTGAGAACGTCACTGCAGACTCACAGTGACCAACTGTGTGAGAGGTGTTGATGGTGTTATTTTCATTTTCTGGCCCTGCCTAGAACAGTTTGTCTCAGGGTGTTTGGGCCAAACGAGAGCTGACATCTTTCTCTGGCCGTCGTCCTTGAAAGCTTTCCATTAGCTGGGGCTCTGTGTTCTGAGGGTCCGGAGGCCCCGAACAGCATGAGTTCAGTCAGAGGGGGGCGAATGGGGTGGGCTATAGAGGGGGTGGAAGGGTACAGGTTTGGGGAATCGGAGGCAGGAGAGTCTGTAAGGTTGTCCTCTCATTTAAAGATGTGTTTAGCTGCTTCATTTAGCATCACATATCACTGCACCATTTGGATGTGAGCCGTCACTCAGGACCCAGAAAGACTATTGCTCTACCCCTCTGCTCCACCCTCTGCTCCACCCCGAACCCTCCACCCCTCCACCCCCTCTGGGCCGACTCTACACTCAGCTCTGCATTTACATCGCTGGCCTGGTTTTGTCTTTTCTCTCAGTCCATCTCTAACAAGACATGAGTTCTATAGGTGACAGTAAAAGGTTCTTCAGATTAAAAGGCTCCATAACTGGAGCTTCTTGAATCGTTTTGGGGGGCGAAAGAAGACAGATGAGAAGGAATCCTACAGAAAAAAGGGACAAGTATGAGAGCAGTGCAGCCTTTTAGCAAGCTGATGATGTTCCTGTTCACTCACAGACGGGTGAGAGTTTGAGGTGAGGAAAGGAGCAGAATGCAAGAGGCGTTCAGAATGCAACACACACCACTGTGTGTTTGATAAGGCAGCGCGACCAGCTGGACTAAGATTTAAAGTGATTGCGTTAGAAAATGAGCTGTTTTTAAGGCAGGTGGTCGTCACCGTGACAACAGCCACAACAAGCTAACCGTGAAAAGGCAAAGTAAGAAATGAACGTGTCTTAGATTCTGAAGTCATTTAGAGAATTACATATTTAATACAACAATAGACAATGAGAAAGTTAATGCATAGAATAAAGCTTAATTCTACAAAGTGTATGTCGAAACTTTACTAGTTCTGGAGCTACAACTTTGATTAAATAAAAAAGAAAAAAAGATTAACACTTTAAAGTATTTAATTAGACTCATTTTGACGCCAGGGCTTTTAGTTTATTTATATATTTATTTTGTTTTATGTTTTTCAGCCACTTGACTGAGATAAGAAGTCGAGTTCTGTAAAGGTGTGAAAATGATGGAAATTGGCCCTTTTATAAAACTGATTTTATTTTATTTTTTTACGTATTTCATATTAATAACTCTAGATTATAGTGTTACTTTCTCTTTCTGTATGTGGGATAAACTGGTAGAAAACATTTAGTTCCTCACAGAAACACCGTGGAAGAAATATCTCATGTGTAGACCCTCTCAGTAAATTAGAATATTATTGAAAAGTTCTTCAGTAACTCCATCACCAAGTGAAACACATTTAATAAACTGATGAGACAAAGCTTGAAGTTTTAACACCTTTAGTAATGATGATTTTCCACTCGTAGTAAATAAAAACATGACATTTAAAACTAGGAAATTACATCAGACACATAAAAAAAATCAGAAATTTCTGATTTTTAAAATCAGAAACATGAGCTTAATGAAAAGTATATTTAAAAGCTTAAAATAATTCATTTTCAAGTTAGTTTTAATCTGACAAGGGAAACGAATTACAGCGTAATTTACTGAATATGACTACATGTAGATAATTGAATTGAATTGCAGAAATCAAACAGGCTTTGGATGAAAAGCTAATTTAGTAAGACGCATTCTTCATGAAAGAATAAATGATTCACTTTTAACATTTTATTGCAACGATTTTACTTTCTGTTTAAATGTACTTTTTTTCAAAGGAAAACCTGCATATTGGTTTCTTTGTGACGCATTATTCCTTCAATAAGAAGTGATTCAAAGAAATCCGTACCAGAAAGAAATCAAGCTGGGCTCTGACAGTGGAAGGGGAAATTTCTTCTTCATGTACCGTTTCATTTGACTTTCTAAACAAAGCAAAGTTTCCCACATTTTTTTCCACTTCTGACTTACAATGGGGTCGTGACCTAATCTTGTGAAAAACAGAACAATATTAGACTCAGGACAAAAACCACCAGTCAGTGCGGTGTAGTGAAAATGCCTTTTATGAAGGAACATGGGTTAAGATGCTGGAAAGTTTAATACTACTGTCAAAATAACACAAAAAAAACCTCTTTCTGCTTTATATTATCTATGCAAAATGGACTAGAGATTTGTACATTCACCACTGTGAGATATAACCCAGCGAAAGAGTCCTAACCAGGTCTGATTGTAGCTATGAATCTTTCTAAAAAATTCATAAGATTCATTTCACAAATGACCAAGCCAAGCACGTGCCTGTACCTAAACAGCAGAGAGAGAGAGAGAGAGAGAGAGAGATCTATAAGAGGAGCCCACAGCCGGGGGAGACGCTACAAAACGGCAAAGATTTATTCTCAGCCATGATCAAATATTTATGCTGAGGCATTCAAGTAAAGTTGCTTTTTGTGTTCTGATTTAATGACTGATTTGAGCAGTGGCAGTGCTGGGAGGCACAGATGTTGGCTCCGCTGAAGCCTGCTCTAATGCCCATCCAGGGGTCGGTGTGGTCATGTGTCAGACTGCAGGAGGATCAAAGCGCTGAGGAGTGGACGGTAAGTACCTCCCATCCACAGAACCGCCTGTCTGAACTGGACCACGGCTGCTGGGCAAGAAGAAGAACAAGAAGCAGAAGAGGAAGTGAGATTACAGGATGGGTTCTAAAACATGTAAATGATCGTCTTCAGCAGAAGAGATTATAAAACAACATGACAGAGATTACCTTCAATTATTAATATTGTGAATAAATGACACTCATTTTGCTCAAGTTATTCCAGCTTTGTAGTTAAAAAGGACAAAATCTTCAGCCGATTTCATGTCCAACAGTAAACAGTATGACTGTGGAACAGCGAGAGACGAGAGAGGAACGCAACAAATGAACAAGGATGTGTTTAATGACAGCAAGGAAAAACGAATAACAAGTTACATTTACAAAATAACAATCAACAATATGATGCGTAAAAAGACCTAACATAAGACTTTTGAGAAGGTGTGTTTTCTGAATGATGACAAAAAAAATTAAATACTGCTACTACTTTATTATTACTAATACTACTTCAACTACTTCAAATACTAATAAAATAAAAGCTTAACATAATAATAACAATATTGCCATTACTACTACTACTGATAATAACATAAATAACAATAATAATAATGATAAATTAATATAACAATTACATTATTCCTACTAATACTGATAATAAGAATGATGATAATAATAATGATAGCAATAGTGATTATATTAACAATTAAATATTATTAAAAATAATAACAACACTATTCCATACAACTAAATATAATAATGGATTTTTTGTAACACAATGAAAATATAACTTCTACTAATAACATTAGTACTAGAAATAGTAGTGATAACAATGATGATAATAATAATTCATATTTTAAATTAAAATATCAATTTCTATTACTATTAACAGTATTAATAATAATAAAATGTATTTTTAACATAATAACAACACTAGTTCTACTACTAATAGTAATAATAATATTCAGTACTTCCACAGAAAATGTCTGGAGTTAGACCCAGTCATCATGAACCATCTGGTTCTGTAGCAGCAGAGTTCAGGTTCAGTAAGATGAAAGGAGAAGCCTGTGAAGCACCAAGCCAACCCAGTTACTCTTGTTCTTTATATCAAGTTCCAATAAGTTGCCAATCACTCCATTAGAGCCAGGCCAGTCAACAACAGGCCTGCGTCTCACTGGATTGATCCAGAATGACAAAGTCTGAGTCAAAGGAAATGGATCCTGGCAGTGCAGTGACTCTCCCTATTCTCCCTCTGGCTTCCTCTGAAACTTTAATGAGCTCCAGTTGAATCTGATCTGGCCTCCTTTACTCTGGATTCCACCTTCACTCTGAACCGCCTACACACACACGCACACGCACACACACACACACACACACGCACACGCACACACACAAACAGACACACTCTTCAGCTCACCTAGTCGCATCTAGATAAACACAGAGAAACTGCTTAGTCACCACTGGAGGGAAAACGGGTCATCAAGTTTACCAAAGAAATATCTACTATCTATTGACCAAGCAGCAACAGAAGTAAAGGAAGGCAGCAGATCAGAGGGTCTGACAAGCTGTGTGGGCAGGAAGTACCAGGAGACATCTGTGGCAGGTGACATAGAAATCCTAACACTTGAACGAACTCTTAAATGGATAAAAGGAGTCTGGGAAAAAAAAAAAGAGAAAAGCTAAAAGCCTCCATCAGTTTCAACAAGACATTGGAACCCAAAACACAGTGTGTCAGCATCTTTAAACACCGGCAAGAAACGGGGATGACTAAATCATTTTGACAGCCAGTTCACATGTAACATCTCCGATTCAGCCACCTTGGGGAGTTGCTGGGCAGTTTCCCCTACCCACCTCCCTTCTCCCCCCTCATGCTGTTGGGGTGGGAGCCGAGCCCCCGTGTGTTACAGCGGAGTGAGCCGGGACATCGTCTGCTTATTGATCAGATTATGACAGGGCGACAGTCTCTACAGCCTGGAGATACAGCCGGGGAGCAGCAGTTATCTGTGTCTAGCGAGGTGTCTGCACTCTGCCTATTGATTGGGAACAAGTTGACGTTGGGAAGTCAATTCCCGATTTACAAAAGGTTCAGCAGGCAAGCGGCAGAGTCTGCTTATAGGGAGCACGGACCTACGGATCCTGCAACATCCAGCCTTTGTGTCACCTCGGGAGCTTTCAGCTCAAAGCACACCGACAGATAAAGCAGCTTTGCAGCGTGTTGAAAGAGCTGGACTACATCACCTCGGCAGCCTTTTGCCAGAGTACAAACAGATGTTCACTAAACACGCTCCGGCCGCTCCGGTATGGCCCCTCCCTGCGACTGGTTGCCACGGGGGCAAAGCTTTTACAAAAAGGGGCCGGGGTCAAGATTCTCCCTGGTGAGACCTCCACCTCCATTAGCTCTTAGTTCAATGCGGTACCTGTCCCTGCAGCTTCCGAGAGAAAGAGAAAAACTTACAGACAAGGAAAATTATAATTCCAACCCTGGCCTTTAGGGATTGAACTTGTACTGTATGTTGACCAGTAATGTAATAACAGTTTTAGCTTTTTAGAACTTTAGAGTTGAATGTGTTCAACGTCTTTCCAAAGACAGCATGTAATACATTACAGCGTCGTCAGTCACCCTGAACAAAATTAGTTTTGTTTGCTAAATTCCAAAATAATGAGAGGGAAAGTTATTACTTTGTCCAGATTCAGAAGTTTATAGCAGCTGCTCTGTAAAATGGTTTCTTCTGATGAGACTCCAGATTGAAACCCCAAAATGTTTGACCCAAGTCAAACAGCTCAACGCCAATACTGACGACATCTATGTAAACTTCTGGGACAAAAATAAATAAATTCTCATTACTCTTGGATTTGAAATAATGTCAGACAGTGACATAGAACAGCTTTTTGTTTTTAAAATACAGTGTGTCTGGTTTCAGACAATTCTAAGCATTAAGTAGAAATCACAAAGACAAATCTGGGTTGTTTGAAAAGAAATAATCTGCAAATCAAACTCATGTTCCTCAGCGTTCCTCCAGCAGGACCTGTGGGGAGCGGCCCTGACCACAGCAGCTCCTGCTGACCAGGTTCTGGGCTGACAGTCAGCAGAGGTCTCCAGAGGAAACCAGCTGGATAAAGAGTTCACTTAAAACCTCTGGCTTTCTAAGAGGTCACCAAGGAAAAGCTGCGTGGAGAGGGGAAAATGGAGCAGCGCTCTCACAGGACCACTGGCTTTATACCAGACTGACCCATAAATACTGCAACAGTTTGCTACCAGCTGCAACGATTTGCTCAATCTTTCACATCAGTGTGATCTAAGAACAAAAATACAGCGATAAACCCAGATGCTTTATGAATTATATTACTGCATGGAAAACAGTCTACACGAGAAGAACATCAGAATAACTACCAACATGGCCGGGCCTGGCCGTTCAAGTCAGCTCACCCGGAGAGCAGACCACAAAATGCTTGAAGTCTCCAAAGCCTTAAAACGTCATCTACAGCAGGCTGTTACTGTCGGTAAGAAAGTGACTGCACAAGCTGAACTTTCATGGGAGGGGTGCAATCAAAACCTCCGCTTTCTAAAAAAACAAACAAAAAAAACCCAACAACAAAAAAAAACAAAAAAACAGACCAGACAGAACTTAGACCGGGACTTCTAGAATCATTTTTCTATGGATAGAAAAATAAAAAACTAAATGATTTGGACAGCAGAACAGAGGACATGTTTGGCATAAACCAAATATGGAATTACAGGGAAATAACCCCATCTCAACTACGAAGCATGGAGGTGGAAGTGTCATGGTTTGGGAATGAAGGACCTGGTCAGGTCAACATCATAGAATGAATGAATTAATCACTAATCCACAGGAAATCCTCAAACATATTAAACTTTCTTCAGACCTCTGTGTGTTGTTTGGCTGCAGAATGACATGAAATGATGTTATAGTGGTTAACAGCAGCTGTCAGGGGGCAACGTGTCCTCACTGGATCCACAACCTCTGTCTTATTGTTCAGTGAGTAAAACCACTAAAACTTCTATTGTTTCAATAAAATATTTGAACAGATATAAGAAACAAAACAACTATTTTTAGGGTTGTCCTATTATTATTATTATTTTTTTACCAATGACTTTATGGTTTTTCAGCAACTTATTTTAAAATTTATTTCATCTAATTATTTCTGTTCCAAAATGACAATTACGTTGCATAAATCTCCCCTAAAAAATATAAGTATGAAAAAACAGCATGCAAAAAATATGAGCTGACATATTTGAAACGGAAATAGGAAAAAGGAAAAATCAAAAAAAAATCTATTGCATTGATAAAAAATAAAAAAAAACTAGGCCCTTGCAAGATGAATTACTGAATATTTAAAATAAAAATATTGTCAATAATCACTCATGTTCCACCAGATAAACAGTGCCCTCCTGAGTTAGAAAGAGATCAATGCTGTAGATGCGTAGCCAAAAATAACTATTGGAATAATACAATTACAAATCTAATATTTGTTGCAATGACAAAAGACCCATTTTGTATCTTTTCCTGCAACCATAAAGAGCTTTCGGTGGCTGCTTCTAATTAAATTAAACTGCATTTGAAAACATTGGCCCATTATTAAGTAATCATTGGGGTTTAGTGCAGTTAAAGTAAATGCTTGAGTGCATGCTCATGTCAGATGCTGTTTATTTGAGTGTTTCCTGCTCCCAGGGGCGGTGTCAAAACAAAATCTCATCAGCCAGCAATTAGGAACAACAAAATGCTGGACAAACATGGAGTGAGAGGCAGTGTGTGTCGTATTTGTTCTGTGGCTTTTGTCCAAAGCTTTCATCAAACACCAATACAGAGAGCAAACCTGAACGGCAGATGTCGGCTAAATCCGACCGTTCAAACACGCTCCTCCACCTATTCATCCCAAATCAGGACCGGAGCTGCTGCTCTGAAGTCAGTGATTATTCTTCTGCTGCAGAGAATCTGGAAAGTATTTACAGATTCACATTTTTGTTATGTTCCAGTCTTATTCCGAATTGTGTTAAATGAATCTCTTTCCTCTAAAATAAATTCTACACATAAATTCCCTGTTATGACAATGTGGAAAAAAGATTTTGAGTTTTTCTCCCCAAATGTATTAAAAATAGAAATCCCCTTCACTCAGCTCCTTCAGACTAGTCAGCCACAATTAGCAAACATCTGGTGGAACTGCTCATCTGCTGAGCTCATTATAGGAGCTACTTCTCAGTGCAAAGCTGGTAAAAACGATAAAGGGTTCATAGAGGAGCCATGCTGTGATGCCTTCCTGAAGACTGAGTTTCAGAAAGAGCAGGAGCTTCTTAAAGAGACAGAGGCATTAAAATATAAAGTCAAAGTTCTTTTAAGTCATATTTGATATACGTGGCATTTTTAGAACAGCTGTAGGTAACATAGTTGCTTGATTGTGTCACAAACCAACACTAAAGCATATAATACTGCCAATTTAATAATTTGATGATCCACTTTTGGCAGCAATTACACTTCAACCTGATATTAGAGCAACCTGTTGTCCGTCCTCATTCTTTCTTGCCACTGAACTCATTGAGACGTTCAAAGCAGCAGAAATGTTCCTGGGTTCTTCCCCAGATTTGTGCCTCAAGACAATATGCACTGCAGAGACCTTTTCTTGCAATTACAGTTACAACTGGAAGTCTTTTAAAAGATGCTGCATGTCTCAAAAACAGGTTTGCTCATCCAGTGATTGAAATTCACACCCGCTCTACTAGTAAAACAGCTCAATCTCAGTCAGACTGGACTGAGGCCATTTGCAGACATCAGATTTCAAGTCTTGCCCCCTCCACCACTCCCACCCTTGATTCTTGATTCACAATTTAATTAGACATCTACATAAACATATGTTTTGATCAATAAACTATTCCATTGCAGCTGTGGCCATGTGTTTCAGGTCATTGTCCTACTGGAAGGTGAACCTTTGCCCAAATCTCAAGTCTTCTGCATGTAAACCACAAAGTTCTTAGACAACGTCTGAGGTCTTCACAGAACTCCTGGATTCATACTGTGATCAAGTTACTCATACTTCATCTCCACTTACTAATTAAGTTACTCCTGGAGGCAGGTGGATTTTATTTACTGGAATCAGAGTTAAAAAGGTTGAGCACAAACTTTGAATAGCAGCGTGCTATTTTCCCTCCACTTCAGAATTAAATGACCTTCTAAGCAGCACACGTTTTTTCCTATAGTTTCTATTATTTTTCCTTTACTTTCATATTTTGTCACAGCTACAAAACCACGTGCAAAAGGTCAAGTATAGGTAGCATCAATTCTGGGCTGATATTTGTCATCAGCTTGGTATGATCTCATTTAACATCAGCAGGTTTTCCAAATAAAAAAACAGAAGCAGACACATTGTTCATAGAAAGGTACAAATACTTATAGCTATACTTTTCAAGGCTATATATTTTGCACATCATCTTAAAATAACATGTAAATGTCAACCAACTTCTATTTCAGGCACAGAATATGAAGGTTAGCATGAAGCACCACATCACCACCTACACAACAGGAAACTACCTAAGCACTTCTGTGAGTTCACCTTAGAGCAGAATTTGCCGGTTTACAACACGGTCACTGGTAGCATTTATTTTAACCTTTAGGAATATTAGAGGGGCAGTTCCTTCGTTATTAATTTTCCACCACCGAGTGCTAGGCAACTCGATGGTTTAAGTCAGCTCCACGTGTTTCTGTGTCCTGCTTTAATCCTATTAGCTGTGAAGCACAAAGGGAGATAAGAGGTTTATGTTTCGGTTCCTCACACACTGAATCTTTTTCTCTCCCTTGAGACGCCAGGAGAGCTATTTATTTGATCAGTTAGATACCACCACTACATCTGCTGTGGACGTGTTGGTAACAGGATTGGCTCTGAGGGCGGCGGAAACATTGATGATGAATGAAGATAAAGTGCATGAGATCATCCAGAGATGGGTAAGTCCACCATGTTCTCCCACCACAACACAACCGAGCTGAGGTAATCATGTTTCAATCGACAATGCGTCGACTTATGATACCATTGTGAGAAGAGATTTTAAAATAGTACCTGCTTTACTAAATTAAATACCAAAAGTAACAAAAACTTTGTTTCCATGATTCTTGGCTCAATCTTATTGACTCACTATAAGAATTATGAAGGTAAAGTCTGTTGTTTTTGTGTGTGTGTGTGTTTTTTTGTTGCCACATCTACATGTTCCAGGATCGTGGAAGAAATGTTAAGAGTGGACAAAATACAAAGTGCGGTTTTCACATTTGTTTTGAGTGGCTGATTTTAATTCAGTCACACATGACAGAATGGCTGAGTATGAACAGTCTGTTTAAGGGCAGTCCACCAACTCAACAGGATTTCAGTCCAAACTGTCCTGGGGAGCACTATGAACCACAGTGTCACAGAATAATTTGTACTGCCTTTGGTACTGAGACACCAAAGGAATGGTCTGATATCCATCAGGTACCTCTCCTAAAATTGAACATCGTCAGAACAATTGGAATGTCACCTCCAGAAAAATGGAAACTTTGAGTCTGAGTCTTTGTCAGACAAAGACTAAAGGTAGCACCAATCACTGCCAAGATGAGAGAAGCCCAGTTTCAGTGGTATGGCAATGATGAGCCTGTGGAAAAGACAGGACTATGCACCGACCCCAAAGGAAAAAGGTGATGTGGGAGGCCAAAGAAACTTTGGATTGATTGCGCTGCAGAACACTTGAAGAAGGTAGACCGAGACCCAGAGGACACTGGAGACAGGGTCAAGTGGAGACAGAGGAGCCATGCTGCAGACCTTGTATAAATGGGAACAACGCAAGATGAGCAGCACAATGAATGAAAGCATTTTCACTTCTGAAAAAAAGAGAGATTAAGGCTGAAATGACTGAAATGATGGTGTGATCATAAGACACTTCTTCAAAGACAAAATGACCACAAGGAAGTAAAGATCTTGTCATTGCAAAAATGCTAAAAGTACAGATCAGAACAAATCTGTGAGAAAAATACTTTCTCATAGTACAGCGTGTTATTGTGTTAATTATACATGATATCTATTTATTCAGCGCGAGACTCCAGAAGAAGATTTGAAGCCGGAGGACTACCGGCAGTTCAGGGATGTCGGAGCTGCCTGTCTCCGTGGGGGTGATGGCCAACAACTGCTGACATTTATCCAGAATGAGAAAAACCAGGTGACCTCACTAATACTCCATGAGGCAGACCGAGGGTCCCTGTACTGTGTTCACATCCTACAGATATAAAGTGATGGCAGATTGACACTGTTAATCTGTCAAACAGCACTAAAAGTACATCCAGCTATGTTAAACATTAAGATGCAGCAGTTACTTGGCAGTTGTTGACCTTTTGACCCAAAGGTGTGGAGGGAAACAAGCAGATATTCAGTTAGATTTCTCGCTCCACTGCTAACACCCATCAGCATGGCGCTCCTCTAAGTGCCCTTGGTTGTCCCATCTCGCCACACTTCATGCAGTTGTGTGTAGCCGACTGTGAGAAACACTTCTTACCACTGTCTCATTTGTAGGCTAACTGTATTGAAGAGCTGAATTGATTGAATATGTAATGAGAAGCATTCACTTGAGACGTAGGGTGAGGTTTTTGGCAACAAAAAGCTGCAACGTTTACATTTATTCAAACATTTCTCCAAAGTCAGTCCTTATTGATTTTTTCAATTCCAGCTGTAAGTTATGGCACTTTTAATCATGATAGTTATTTAGTAATTTACGATAGAAACATAAAGGATGTTTGATGATGCCATAATATGTTTTCAGCTACAGTGACTATAGAAATGATGGATTATGGCGGCCTAAAAATAGATTTCTAATAAGATTATTTTCTTTAATCTTCCTCCAAGTAGAGATCAGTCCACATAAAATGTTACTGTTAGGGCCAAACTCTACTCCTCTAAGTGTAGTTTTTTATAATGACAAAGTACATTATAAAATGTACTTTGTCATGAAGGGAAACCACTGTAGTAAATAGAGGTGTGCTTTCTCACCCACCAGGGAATTGTGAAGTCCATGGGCTGCGGGCTGTTGGCTCCTCTTGTAGATGAACTAGTTAGGAATAAGAAGAGTCATGACCACTGCCAGGCTGCCTTCACACAACTGACCAAGGTGGGTACCAGCAAGGCAGCTTCAGTCCACATCTCGTAAAAAGCAGAGAAGGTTTGTGGGGGAAAAAAAGGGAAAGTATTAGTTGGGCCCATTTTTAAAAGGCCACAATTTCTTAAGGCCCTCTAAATAATGTCTCCAGATTAAAAAATAATGAAATACTTTGACGTCAGAAAAAATCCGTCAAATCATTCTTAGAGAGATACATATTTAAGTTAAGGTTTTATAATTACCCAAACCCTTAATAAGCTTCAAGCCTTTTACTATTTATACTGTTTCATTATGGTGAGTTTCAGTCAGCAATTAAAATCCCTGATTTTTTTTAACCTAAAGTTCACGAAGCAGCAGATAGTGGATGGAATAAGAAGATTTTGATTTCACTTCCCTAAGAAAATAAGAATGGACCAAATTCTACAGCAGAATTCAGTATGTGTGCTGTCCTTTCATCCTCAGCCTTGTAGTTTTGTCACAGTGTAAAGAAATGCTAATCATTTATTCAGAAAAACATAATATAGAACACATTGACCATCAACTTTTTTGTTTAAGGAAAAAAAAAAAAAGATGCTAGAGGAAAAGAAGGCTGTTCACATTTTAAAATGTGGTCAAATGATGTTTAAGACCTACAGGTTAATGGAGGACCTTTAAGACATTCTAAGACCCCATCAGAAGCCCTGTTTGTTCCAAAGCTACTACAATTTATTCATCTGACTCCAACTTATGGCACACAGACCAGCTTTTGATAGAAAACATCTTTTGTGCCGTTTTTCCTTTACTTTGGCTTCTACAGTAAACCTTGGTGTCTGTTTTTACCTGAAATTGTTGACCAAAAAAACACACTGACAATAATTTCCTTTGAACCCCAGTCAGTTAATAATAATAATAATAAAAAAACAACAAAATAAAAAATGACATACAGGGGTTGAATTCAGGACACTTTAGACATGCTCTGCTTTGTAGACGTGCAGCTCCAGAACCCTCCTGCAGAGCTTCCTTGAATTAATTGAAGACATGGATCCAGGTGCCATTTCTGAAACCATTCTTGTCCTTCTTCCTCACCTTCAAACAGGTATGTAAAGCTACTTTGTTTAAGCCTTTACATGTCACATTTACCGTCAACACAGCAGTGAAAAACACACTTCTAAGTCTCTCTAGTATCAAAAGTTCTGTTACAGTAAAAATCAGTAGTTGCAAGGCAGATTTTGGAAGCATGTGAGGTTAATGTAAGACAAAGTTTCACAAAACATGGTATTTGGCTCCCCCTACAGTTGATAACCGGAGATCAATGTTGGAGAAAATTCAGTATAGTTAAATACATAAAAGTCTTTTATATTTTAAGTTCTGCTGCAGCTGGATGAGAACCAAGCAGCCGGTGTGGGTTTGGCTCTGTCGGCCCTTCACAAGCAGCTGTCCCGGCTGCCTGTACCTTACACCCAGCAGCAGGAGGAGGCTGATGAGCACGGTTTGTGTCGCTGCTGCGTCGCCCTGGCGACGTTCACCAGGCCTTTTATAGACGGGGTGAAGAAGAAGGATGAAAACTGTAACCCAACACCAGAAGATGACGAGCTGAAGGCTGAGATTCTTAAGTTGTGCGTTTCTGTTTCAGTGCTTTTCTTGTGCACACACCCAGCATATTTTACTGGAAGAGCCTTGTGTAAACATGTTATATTTCTGTTTCTGGAACTTGTCAGTGATGATTTAAAAAAAAAAATATTTAAGTGCAATTTGGCAGAAAACAGCCACTTTTTTTTTTATCACAGACTTTGTTTTTCTAGTTGACAATACCAGAACAGATGACCTGATTGATGTTTTTGTTTTCAGCTGCATGCTGAGTTTAAAAGAACCTTTGCTTGAAGCTGAACTGAACCGAGACCGAAAATCAACTTTGTGGCTCTTTGCAGTAGAGATAATGGTACTAAATCAAAGAATCGTTTCCTATATTTATCGAGGAATATTTCCTTCCTATGTGCCCAGATTTAGTTTTGTGCCTTGCAGATCATCCTGCCTGCAATCAAAGAATCTCTTCCAGGCCTTCTGTTCTTCAGTTCTCTGAGGAAATTCACCATGATGGATACTAACCTGTCCAAGGAGTCGGCCGCATGCTTGGCCTATCTGCTTTTTGTCCAGCTCATAGCCATGGACACATTTCCAGCTGTGTTCAGGTGAGAGTATAGTCAGTTAGCATCGTGATGTGTTTGTTCACCTTTACAATAAATGTTTCATACAACTTGCACTGTTCTGTCTGTTTTAGTCCTGTGTTTATTCTTCAGTGCAACATGGAGCATGTCAATCAGCTCCTCAGTAGGTATGCTATCAGTAAATCAAAGGTTAACATTTTTTTTTGCCTTTAAAACAAAAGAAAGATGTTTGCCTAAAGGTTTGTTTTGCGTTTTTGACAGGAAAAAGGAATCACATTTGCTCAAGGGACTGGTATGAAAAGAAATCACAGAAAATCCCCTGGAAAAGAAGGCATCATGTTGATTTTTTGTTTGTTTGTTTGATTTTTAATCATTTTTCCATAGGCACTGTTTGCTAAAAGCTTGGAGAAGGTGGAAGATAATAGCCTTCCAGTAGGTCTACTAGATCTGGAAAGCTTCTATAGTGCACCGCAGGTAAGATACACCACCAAGCTGTTTGTGGTGAACAAAACAGCTGGACAACACCTGTCAGTGTTGTCCAGAGTCGGTCCTTAAGGGCCGGCATCATGCATGTTTTAGTTCTCTGTCTGGTTAAACAGACCTGGATCAAATGATGGCTCATTACAAGGTATAAGAAGAACATCGACATGCTGAGAAGGTTGTTGCTACCACCAAGAAGAGAACTAACACATGCAGGATGTTGAGGACCAACTTTGGGCACCACTGACCTGAGTGCAGAGAAATGTGCCGGGTCAGCAGAGACTTTAATAAGAGTTACGTCAGCTGGAAGACACAGATTATGGAGTGAAGAAGCAGACGGTTGATGGCATGACATGTATTTTAATCATCGCATGAACAAACTTATTCATGTGTTTTTTTGATTTAATTTCTTATTTAATGGAGAACAGATTTATTTACATGACTATTTCTAAAAAAAACAAGATTCAACAATCAAAATCTGCTGTTCTGAAATTCACAGAACCTGCGACAAGTTCTCACAGACTGTCCAATTCAGCATTTGGTAAGAACATAATCACTTGTGATAACAGAACAAATGTCAGATCAATGTGAAGAGCAATATTTTGGTGATTTGTTTTAATAGTTTGATTTTTCTCCAGAGAGAATCGGGACTGAAGGTGTTCCAACTTTTCATAAACAAACTAGATGCTGAAGCAAAGCATAAATTCTTCAGGTGAGAATTTAAGTGAAATGTCTGTTTTGCATTTGTAGATTAATAACTACAAAAGTCTGAGGTATTTATACTTGATGAAAACCTCAGACTGATATTTTTTTCCCCCCAATGTCTTATGTTTATTCTACACAAACACCATTTCTTATCAATCCCTCTTTTGCAGGTGCATGTTAAAAACAAGCCACCTTGCAGGTGTTGAAGGTTACATAGTGAACAACATCAGGAGTCAAATTCAATGGTCTATAAAGGTGAGAATATGGCAGCTTCTTCTTACATCTCAGAACATGCAATATATTCACAAGACGAGCTATGTAAAGTATTAACACATTACTGACCTAAAACTGACCTGAAGTAACCCCAGATTATAACTGTGACCTCACATGATGGGTCAGTTGATTCTGCATTTACCAACCCAGCTTCATTTAGTGAATATTAACCTAAAATTAGTCTGAGGTGACAAAAAAAGATATTTCTGGGGTTCATATAGAACAATACAGTCCAAGTAAGAGAAAATGTATTCTTCAAATTATTTTTGTATTTTCAACACGGACATATATAAAGACCTAATCTGATCAACATCTTCATGGCTGATGTTAGCTTTGATCTGGTAACTCTATGAATGAGATGTATGTCAGAACTCTCCTGCAGGGTGAAGCCAATAAATGGTTCTTGGGAATGGAGCTTCTGCCACTGCTTGAGCTGGTGCTCAGTTTACCACAAGCTGCAGAGACGGATTTACTCACCAATATGGACAAGTGAGTCATATTTCCAAACACAATTCAGTGACTTAACTCTCTGAAACCGTTTGGCCAAAATATTCCAGCAATTCAGGCCAAACTGCGGATGCACTTTTATTCATCTTAGCCTTTGCGATATGTCGGAATCAGTATCAAATCGATACTTTCGTTTCAGATTCCATCTTGAAGTTTTATTTCATTTTTTTACTATAGTTTCTCAACACTACCTCTCAAATTATAATTTTTTTTTGGAATTTCTTTTAAGAAAAAAAGCACACAGATTTAGTCTGTTTTTCTATTGTTTTTGCTTATCATTTTCGTTTTTTCATAAAGTATTTTGTAGACACCAATAAATAAAATAATCCAAAGGAGAAAAAAACCCAACAACAAACAGAAACACCTAAACTTCAGAAGCTTGAGGACATATCAAACCAAAATGGTAAAAGGTATCAGTATTGCTATCAGTGAGCCTGCTGATAGCAATACTGATACCTTTTACTATTTTGGGTAGGAAAATAATATACATAATATTGGTAAATATTGACTATTGAGCATCATCGTTATATTAATATCCAATATTGATATTGGCCCAAATTAAATCAGTACATCCCTACTGACAGCCAAAAGAAAGCCTATAGATTCAACTAAACGATCATCAAAGGTTTTGTTACTTCAGATGTTCTGTCTGTTTATTCAGAATAATGGAGAGTCTGAATCTTCTGCGCTATCTGCTTATGAGAGACAAAGAACTGAAGAGCAACGTCAGTCAGTTTAATTTACCAAATTTCTTCTGCTGGTCTGCCTGGTCAGTCTAAAAAGCTGTTGACTTTTGTCACCTTTAGGCTGATGTATGGGAAGAACTGTGCAGGATCAAAGATGAATACCTAAAAATGTTGAGAGTGTGTATCAGCATGTCGAGAGCGTATTACTCTGCCGAGATGAAAGCGCTGAAGGAGGAACAAAAGCTAAAAGCGAAAGGTACAAATGAGCTGCTGATCTGTGAAACAGTTTAACTTCATATTTGATTTTTGTTCATGCTGTTTGTCCTGCAGAAGCCAAAGAGCATGCTAGGTCTACCAGACTGTTAAAAACCATAACAGTAAAGCACGACAAAGTCCCCCATATGTCTCCAGAAGTCCAGTATCAGGTAGAGATTTTTCTCGTTCTCGTTGATGACTATTTTGGAGAAAGCTCAGCAAACACTGATGGTTCTCTTGTCTCTTAGGTGCTTCAGAGTGCGTTGGTGACATTTGACTTAATGGAAAGCCTTGTAGTCCGAATAGATGAGCTCACAGAGGAAAAGCAGGGGAAACCACACTGAGACAGCACTGGGAACTTTTTATGTGTTTTATTTCTGTTTGGCAGATAAAATAAAGAATGCAGTGCTGTAAAGTGATAATTTTATCTCTGCTGAAATTATTTTCAAAAGTACAGTTTGTGTCATCAGCAGGGACTGTGTATGAACTTGTGTCATGCTAAATAAAGCTAACTGAATCACCTGCTGGGCTTTATAAAATGTCTCTGAGCATTTCCCACACAGGACTGGTCTCGATGATGTGAGCCCGGGCCAGAGACATGCGCTCTCGGATTTTATCAGCATGCGGCTTACTGGTGGCCTGAGGACAATTAGGCTTGTCTTTATTTGAAATGTCGTGAGTGAACAGCAACATAAATCACTTTTTTTCCCGAATAACAAGTTACCTTGGCAATTGTCAGCATTCCTTTGGCTATTTGTGCACCATTTCTTACAGGAAGAATCTTCAAATTGCTGCCGATAAATCTGAAAAAGTAAAGAAAAGGTTTTGTTAAAGTTAATCTGGAATTATAAGAAGAGGAAAGTTGATGAGTTGAGGTACAAATTGTAATCTTTACCATCACACTAACAGGACCGTTAGAGGCACTAATGGGGCAATTATAACACACTACCATCTATTCAGGTTGTCCTTACCCAAAGTTGTGTAGTAACTAGCTACATTTACTCACATTTACTTGAGTAACGTTTTTGAAAAATAAATAAATAAATACTTTTAAGATGCTGTACTTTTCACTGTTACTTGAGTAATTTTATTATGAAGTATCTCTCCTCTTATTTGAGTAAAGTTTCTGGATTCTTAACCCACTGAATGAAAAACAAACATGTTTTAACCAAAAATTTACTAGACACAGAAGCACACCTGCAGTTTTATGTTAACGTTTCATACGTTTTTTTTTTGTGTTTGTTTTATTTGAAAGAAACTGATTAGATTTTTTTGCCTGATTTTTAACATATTTTGTTAGTTATATAAACTATTGTCATTTTTGTTCTTTAAATACCAACAATACCAAGAGCCTGGGCCGGGATTCAAACCCAAGACCTGCTTGCTGCAAGGCAACAGTGCTACCAACGGTGCCACTGTGCAACCCTGATGTTTTATTTTTTATATTTTACTCATGAAATGCATTTTCTATTCACTTTAGGAGAATTTAAAGAGACCAATTAACCTAACTGTCATTATTTCAGACTGTTGCAGGAAGCCGGAGCACCCAGAGAACATGCAAGCAGAATTTATTTTTTTTTCCTTTGGAACTCTTTTTTTACAATTTTCAAAGACTTTGGTCTCATCTCTAGCACCGTTTCTTCATCTTTTGTTTGTCAAATCATTCACTTTGACTTGGGAGTAAACTTTCTCTTAATAAACTTTCCCGTCCGGGTCCGTTTTTTTCTTTTGAGATGTGAAAAAAAAAGGACAGAGATAAAATCAACATGAGTAAAATAACTACATACCTGTGCTGAATCAAAGTCAAAACCTGCAGTTCTTTTTCCCCATTGAAGGGAGAAAAGAGAAGCAAAAAAGAGTTCCTGTGGACCTGCACAAACTTTTCAATGCGTTCAGTTAATCCTGATTCCTCCAGAGGCTCTGGGAGGACCTGAGGATCAACCAGCAGGAATGCAGTACCTAGGAATTAAAGCAATATGTGTTAGTACAGGTGGTTATTCGTTTAAAGCTTGTTTTAAGACGCTATTTACATTAAGCACACGTTGACTCCAACATGTGCATAAGCCCATAGCAGATTTAGATTTAAAATAATTTTCATTTAAGCAAGAAATTTCCTACTAATAAATGAGAATGATATCTCTGAAAACATAATGGAACAATGTATAAGAAAAGGCATTTATGGAGAAACCCCCCCCCCCCCCAATTTATTTAAAATAATTGATAATCAATTAATACCCAATACTTAAAATAATTTTGGGCATATGTGCACATTGCAGATACTGTAGTTTAAGCAACTCCTTCCAACAACTTTATCTCTTAATTGTCTGGTGTTTTACAGTCTTCATTTTGCCATTTATTGACTAATATTCTCAAGAACCCAATTGGGCCCTTCAGGGAATAGTTGCATTTAACCTGGAATTTAAATAGCACACAGCTGGGACTCAATCGGCTAATTAGGCTCTTAGGTCAACTAATTGGCTGGACTGAGTTTTATTCATGAGTATTAGAGCAAAGGAGATAAAGTAGTACCAAAACCAGCTTTCCTTTTGGTTGCAAAAAATTACAAATGTTGAAAAATATGCATCAATTTGCTTCATGTTCAACAACAAAATGAAATATAAGTATTTTGCAGTAACATAAATCGTAAACAATAAAAAAAAAAAGTGGAATGTGTCTGTGACTTGAAAGTTTTATTTAAAGTCATGATGAAGGCACACATCCGTTCCAAAACGAAACAGGACTGAGGGTTCATAATTATATTTAGACGAGATGGAAAACCGATTATTAGCTCGCCTGAAAGAGGGAAAATGAAGGCCCCGGCTTCCACGCTGTCAGAAAACCTTATTCTGTGCTGCTGTGCGCCGAGCGTCCTGCAGGTGTCATGGTTCTACCGAAACATTTTTCAACAAAATGATAATTGAGACGACTAAACTTACTGAACACTTTGCACACGAGCGCTGACATTTCACAGCAGGTGTTAGCTTAGGTTAGCTATAGAGCTTGTTATTCCAAAAATGTACACATATATTTTTGTCAAAAAGAAAGAAAAGCTGTTAAATAATTCTCCTTACCTGGAGGGATGAGCTAATTATAATTGTCGTTCTCCACTGAGCGATAGTTTCACCGGGCGTAGCCATTTTTGATAAAAGTGGACGTAATGACGCAATTCAGAAAATTACGTCGACGAACCTGCTCGGTATGGCAGGTCGATTAAACATTTAATCCGAAACCACAGCAATCTCGACAATAGAGGCCATGGATATTTCTCCTCGCGAAAATAAGCAAAACGTAAACATGTCAACAAGTATTTACTAGTACAAATTATATTTATCATAATTCAAATGTCAAATCCCTAAACTATTTAGGACATTTGATCAATTAGTTGGACAATAAAATCAGTTTACCTTGTAATAATGAACTTTTATTATATACCAGTCTTCCAATCCAGAATCAATATTTCAACTACTATTAGGACAACTGACGTCACATTCCCTACTGAAGTGTAATCCTGTAATTCCCATTCCTTTACAGCTGCATTCATCCACAGGAACACTGCAGACTGCTGAGTCTGAACTATTGAGAGACCTAATTTAAGATTTATTTTAAAACCCACTGATGACAAAATCCTGTTTGCGCTTGTTTTGTAGTGTTACCATCAAACCGCTAGATGCCTCTAGCGTTATGTAAAACCGTGGATGACTTCTGTTTGCCTATTTTGTCAACTCTGCTTGAGTATTTATAACCGTATACTAATTGTAATATTGATTTTTAAAGGTAATTATCAGGTTAGATCAGCTCAGGTTGAATGAATATATTAACGAGCTACATACCATTGGGTCATGTTGTCCCCATGTTTTATGAATAAATATCCATATATTTAAGTTCTAGCTTAAATATATAAATGCTTATCTAAAAAAAAAAAAAAAAAAAAAGACTAAGGTTGACATTTATAAATTACTAAAAGAAAAAATAAACACACAAAATAAAGTTGAAATTAGTCTGTAACTTTCAAATAAATATTGTTCTGATAACACCTAAGACCACCTCCTTCAATTTTTTCCAGAAACACAAATCTTTATTTTACACTTAACCGCAGCCAAAAGGCTAACATAATTTTTCTTTAAGAAACATCAGTAAACCATATTGTAGGACTACAAAGAAAGAGAATGTCTTAAAGAAAAGACACCATTTCTTCTTGAGTCTTTTGTCTTTTACAGTTTTAAAAGAGACACCAACTGAATAGTCCAATCTACAAAAAATATCTGCATGCATACCAGCCTGCTCGTGTCAAATAGTCTTTTAAGGGAGGAATGACAAATGTGAATGGAAGTGGTGTAAAGTCCACAGATCTGCACAATCCAGGAAATGATGTGAGTAGAAAGATGTGACATCACAAATAGCATTAATAAAGATAGTAAACATATCATTTTTAAATAAGAGGGGTCAACTGTCCAGCAGGTTCTCCTCTGAGTAGTCAGTGGTGTGTTTCCAGTTCCACGATGGTCCACTCTCCCTGTGGGGATGCGGCGTCTTCCGGGGAGAAGCTGGTCACCGTGATGCTGGTGGAGGAGTCTTCCATGGGTGAGATGAGCTCCGCCCATCGTTTGAAAGTCTCCTTCTCCGGTGACAGAAAGGCCTCCCCGTCCAGGCAGTCCCGGGACAAGGACAGCGTCTGCTTGATGAGGTACTGAGCCAAGTTGAGCTCCTCGGGCACCGGGTTAATTACACCCAGGTTAGACTCGTGCTCCGACAGTAGCTGTCTGAGCAAGCTCCAGTCTCGCTCGGCAAAGTCGCTGCTGTTCTCTGTGTCCCCTTTCCGTCTCTCGCCGTCCACCTGTTGTCTAACATCTCTGTCCTTATCCAAACAGCGCTCAAACGCTTCTCCCACATCCATCTCATAAATGGGAGAGAGGACTTTGGATGATCGGTGGTCATGTTTGCAGGTTTGATCCAGTCTGTCAAGACCATTGTCCCCTAAAAACAATTGACAATACTGCAAAATGATAAACTGAAACACTCTTCCACAGTTCTTACACTTTATAGATGACTTACTACATGCTAAGGAGAAACACAGATAACAGATTTTACCCTTAATGCAGCTGTTTCCCTTTCAAACATGATGTCACGTAAGGAGACAGAAGGTGGCAGAAGCAGTATGGTTAGATAAAAAGAAATGCTATTGCTGTGAACTACAATGTACCAGATGATTGAGACCTGTGTGAAAGGGTAGACAGTCACTTTAAAGGTAATGTACAAAGGAATGCATTTCTGAATGTGTCTCTTTATCCAACTCGTAAAGCAAAAGAAGTCATGCATTGCCAGCACCAGTGAACTTTGCATTTTTCCGAGTTAACACTGATATGCTCTGAGGTTTGTGCACAGGTCTCTTAACAGGCAGAGCTAAAGAACAAATACTGTCACAAAAATGCAACTGCAAGCTGAAGACACAAAAATGTTATGCTGCCATGTTTTTCTTTTTTAACATGTCTTCTTATTTTGAACATTCACAATATGGCAAATGAATTTACCGACTCGTTAGCTGATGCTGAAAACAACATATTTCACTTTTGCATTGGGATCGTACTGCAATAATGGTGTGGCAGGACCACTTTTTGGGAACGCGGTTGGGAAAAACCAGAGACATGGCAGGACTTTAACAGCTGCTCTAGACACGCATTACGTACTTTAAACTGGCTACTCACATGAAAGTAAATGTACTCAACAGCAAAACACTTTCCATAAACAATAGACATCCATGTCTCTACACACACATCTACTTGGGATGACTAGAGATAATGTACAAAAAAGACATATAAAAGGATGGCACAAGTGAAATACAAACTAAAGTGATTACATCATGCATGTGTGCCATGCAAAATAATAATCATAAAAAAAACCCCTACAAAGCAACAAAAACAAACAAAAAGAAACCATTGGGAATGGGTATTTCCCTTAACAGAAAAAGGGACAGCAAAGGGATGCAAACCAAAAGTTCCTCCCAAAAATATATTTTCTGAGAAGCAGTGGCAATATGGTGTCTTTTTTTTTTTTATACAATCATTTTTTGGGTTGGGAGGTCAATCTCGCAAAAAATTTGCTCTACAGTTGTAAAGGTGCTACATACAGTATTTTAAAATCAACAAATCATTCTAAGATTATTATTATTTTGCCGTTGTTATAAAAACTGTAAACAAAATGTATAGTAATAAGCCAGACTTTGGTCAGTGTTTCACCCTACAAACCTGGAGTCCTGTGGTTTGATGGTGGGAAAGAAGTGCATAATTGAAAGAAAAAATAAATAAATATAAGGATTTATTCATTTGAGGATTTTCTTTGAAAAATTTGTGTTTTCCTAATAATAAATTTACTTATTATGTTGATGTTTCTGGGAAGAGAAGGGAAAGAAAAAACTGTAATGACGTCTGTAGCACCTTGCTCTGCATGCTGATATGCTGAAAAACATGTTATTCTGGTCCAGATGTGTGAACTTCTGGGACTTTGATGAACATCAGGTCATGTCACATCTTTAAAGTGTGTCACTTTAAATAGCATCCTGTTCAGAAGAGTGCGTGTGTATTGGGATCAAAGGTGTGGAATTGACTGTTCTGAGCGTATTTTACTTCTGTTGTGATGTCACACATTTTTGTTTTTTTTATATATTCAAGTATCAACTAAATGCTTAGAAATAAAATTTTAGTGGTAAGATAAAATTACCGCTAGCTTTTAGCAATAACCCAAACTGATCAAAATGCAGAGCAAAACATCAGTCACACTTTCCATGTAAAGCCCCCTACATACAGAGGTGAATGGCCTTTCAGCACAGACATAGCCATCTTCGTAATGTTGCATATCATTTGATATTACTGTGTGTTTTGCAATATTTCAGTAGTTAAATGTGCAACAGTTGTATTCAAATGTTGTGACAGCTTGGCTTATGTAGCGATCAAACTGTCAAATGTGTAGTGGAGTAATGTCGGAACGTTTTTTTGATGCGTTGGCTGAATGCAATCAGACATCTTTACACATAAATAATACATCTCCATATGTTTTGGGTTAATTGTGGCCTGAATATTAACTATTTTCAACTATATTTGGAATTTAAGTTGCATTATTCGTTAGTATAATAAGTATTTTGTGAACAGTGTTGTTCAGACTTGACTTGATCTTATGAATTAATGAGAACAAAAGAAATGTAGTTACACTGGTTCATAGCCAGTGTAGTTTAAGAGGTCACAGTGGCATGAGCAAAAAAATAAACTCAGTCGTGATTCCTTTAGTGTTGACATACTGATTCCAAAACGCTGTAAGGAGCACCATAGCCTACGACAAACAAGCTATAGCTTAAAAGGTCAGATTTTTCCCTCTGTTTAGCAGGAATGACAGAGAGAATATTTTTATCTTTATGTACATCAAAGTGCATTGCTTGAGCCATGTCAGAGCCTCGTCACAAGTCATCATCTTTTTTTTAAACAAATGCATTTCTCTTATCAGTGCGGTTAAGTTTCACTTTAGGCATTTACCACTGCCTAAATGCTTTGATCAAACATAGTTTAGCTCTTTTAAAATGCAGAGATTAGGTGAATTGGTTTTATGACACCAAAAATCCAGCTTTAAATGGATATTGATATGGCTCTGCAATGGATGGATCTGGATAAAGGCAAGATTTGAGCAATGAAAACATGAAGTGCATTTATGATTTGGAGTTTGTAGTAGTTACTTCACTTTTATATCAATCTTTTCAATACTAGGTAAGGTACACATTGAAAGGAAGTCTGGGAATCGGAGCTAAGGAGAATTAATTTTGCATGGACAAATTTGGTGACTACGGAAATTTGATGATCTGGATTTGGGGTCTACAAGGGGGCCGTAGATCATACATTACCTGATGGAGATTGTGCAGCTTGCACAGCAGAGCCCCCTCTCAGTTGAGGTTCATTTAAGTCTAGATGTAAATCTGCTTTCTTGCTCTCTGAGGTATTGGGGAGACCCTTGTTATTCCCTCCATTGTACTGTTCAGTGTGGTGCAGATCCAAGTGGCATGGGCGCTCCTGGGGAGGCACCTCCTTAGTGTCAGAGTCCAGAACTTTATCCGATATAACTTGATTGCTCTCTTCTTTGGTTGGTTCTTGGATTTCTGTGAGGAATACAGACTCCTCTTTCTCATCTATTTTGAGCTTCATGGCAGTGGTTTCGGGATTGAGCGGCGGGGTATTCTGATTGTGACCTGAAGGACAAGTAGTGGAGTCGCACTCGAAAACATCACAGGGAGTGAAAGCTTCATCTGTTTGCTGAGGTGGAGTCTGGGCCCCTCCTTCCTCTGAACCGAGTTCCTCACACTCGTCAACAGACAGCAGCACTGACCGGCGGAAGGTTGAGGTTGACTGGTAGTCCGGTTGGTCGTTGTTCTCTTGGTCTGGGCAGTCATCATCAAAAGCCAGGTTAATGATGCCCTGGAAGTGTGGGGAGGGTTCTGTTGTTGGCAGTGATCCATCACCTGGAATAACTTCGACTTCAGACCTCTCATCTTCTGTTTCCTCCTCTTCCTCATCGTCATCTTCTTCATCTTCTTCCTCAGAGTAGTTGGGAACACCTTTCATGCTCTCATTGGCTCTAACCTCCGTGTGCTCTACCGGAACCTCTTCTCTTTGCAACCAAGAACGTGGACGTTGTCTAGCTCCCTCCTCTTCGCTGGTGGTCTCAGCCTCTCTGCCACGCAAACGCACCTCTACCCTCAAGCCAGCACCGCCTTCGTACATCTTCAACTCCTCTGGGGTGCTTGTGTCACTGCTGCTGCGACCCAAGAAGTCAGAACAGCGCATGGTACCGCACTTGGACACCACTCTGTCGTTGGAGCAGTCATCATCTTGAGACCCTCCGGCGTCATAGTCCTCAGAGCGGGGCTTAATGTCATCAGATGATGTGGTATGCGTGCTGCCGCTCTCGGATTCGGGGCTGATTTGATGATTGGTTCCACTCCAGGAATCCTCGATGGGGGTGTCTGTACTTCCCATGCTGCCAGGGGTGCTGGCCGGACATTCTGTGTCTTTTGGGGAATTCAGCGATCGAACCTCGTGCTCTGGTCCACCGTTTACATTATTAGTGATTACGGCATCTTGAAATGGCTTTGTTTTACTTTTATCCAACTGTTTACAAGTGTCTGCTTCTGCAAAGTGGACATGATGGACTTTGTTAGGTGTTGGTGTAACACTGGTCTCATCTTGGGGACTCGTTTGGATTTCTGACTCTGCTTCAGTCTTCTGCACAATGTGGACAGTGCTCACTTCTGAAGGTAGGAATTCCTCTCCACTCTGCCCTACTGGTTGTAAACTTTGTGCCGCAGAAGGCATAAGTTGCACAATATCCTCATGCTTCACAGTATTACCGGAGTTGTCAATTGGACTCTGCTCTGATGTTTTATCATTCACTGCTTCTAATTTTTTACTTTCTGATATCTTGGATGGAGCAGGACTGGATGGTTTGGAGGTTTTTGGTGAAGCTTTTTCAGCTGATGAGTCTGGGGTATTTTTTGGCTTTGATCCAGACTTGGTAGTCGAGGAGACTTTGGCTGTTTTGGCATTAGATTTAGCCGAGCCTCCATTCGCTGATACAGGGTTTACGGTCTTCTTTTTAGTATCACTGGTGGCTTTATTGGTGCCTGAGGATTTGAGTCCATCCTTGCCATCTTCCTTTCTGGGAGAGGCTTGCTTTTTCATAGAGGTTCCAAGCTTGGAGACTAAACCAAGGAAGAAAATATACCCAAAACATGAATTCACTTTTACAATATTTTGACAGACAGCTACATTAAGGAGCTTGAACAACTCACCATGATGGTCCAATGTAGTTCTTCCCTTGGTGTCTGATTTTGCTGCTGCAGCAGACTTCTCTGCTGGACTAGTTCTGGTTTTAGCTGGATCTTTCACACTTGATTTATTGGTTGGGCTGATAAAATAGATGAACAATAAGCCAAAGGGATAATTTTACAAACAATACACTACAAAAATAAAACATTTGATTTAAATGAAGTCACTTTCACTTCCAACTTTTATTTCATTCATGAGACAAGGTAAATTAGGAATGGCAACTGTATTTACTTTCCCTTCCATTTTTTTCTCCATCTAATTATTAATTAGAAGGAAACAGAACAAAACCTGTAAGTATTTTAAAGTTTTAATATATGTTTGTTCTCCATGTCAGGATATAATGGAAAAAAAATATCCCCAGTTGGCACTGAAATTGAGAAAATATGCTTTCATGCAATTTTTCAGCAATCTAAAGAGCTGTAAAGGTTAGTCTGCTTCCAAACTATTTGGAGTCCATCATTCAACAGTGTAGATTACTTAGAAGTGGAGAGCATTGAGGAGAGCTGCCAGTTTTTCCTGGGTTGAGACATGTCAGCAAGTTCAAATAATCTGAAAGACTCTAACGATCAAACGATCAGAAGGCCTCCATTTAGAAGGGAAGCATAAGTTTGTGTCAGGACAATTAGAAACAGATGGGAGCAAAGTAGAGTTGTCTGGCTAAAATCCAGCATCATGTTTGGTGACAACTACACGACACAATCACCTTGAGCCCCTAATGCAAGGTTTATAAAGAACCTGTTCTTTCCCAGTCAACCCCGACCAGATTCATGTCCGTTTGCAGATCATGTGCAGTTCCTCCTCTTTTTCTGAAACCACCTTAGGGACGGTAAAAACCTGGCAGATGATATGTTTGGCAGTAGGCTACATTTGTTGACTGGCCTATGGAATCCGTGACGAGATTGTAGCAGTTGGCAAAGTGCGGAGCTGCAAATTGCTAATTCCATGGTCAAACCCTGAGATCCAAACCTTTTTATTTATTGTGGTGGAAGAGCGCAAACGTCAACTGGATGGGGCAACCCGCGACAAACAGAAATACACAGATTTCAGAGAAACTACCCCCAACCAATGGGACACACTAAAATGACATCATCGACACACTGCTAATGGAGATACACTCAACTTGACTAGAACTGAACCAGACATTAACTGGCTAGTGTGAGACTTGACAATGGAGAAGGGACTTTAGTGTCACTAAGCTGACTATTAGCACTGGCTAATTTTATCCAACACTTAGGCTTATTCTAAACTGGGTCATGTGACAAGACAATGATCCAAAATACGACAGTAAATTAAGCAACTTATTGACAAGAAGATAGAGTGTGACAATGGCCCAATCCAACTCACACAGACAGGCAAAAAGCTTTGGATTATAATTAGGTAAGCTATGAATTATTCAAGATCTACAAACCTTATTGAACTAAAGACAGATTTTTTTAAAGACAGAGGCTAAAATCCCTCCACAGCATTATGAAAGAATCAGATAAAAGGTAGACAGTTACTTCAAGTTAGAGATTCAGAAGGCGGGTTCAACTTTGGTTCAAAGCAATCAAACCGTTTTCCGCTCCAGCCCATTTAATCATCGATAAAACGACGACTAGTGAAAAATATTTTTGTATCCGACATGTATCAACCTGAGGACCAGCCTGAAAGATGGTGCACTTAACTGTTAACTTTGCACAGTCTAATGCAGGATGTTTCCCTTTAGCGTTTCAGAAAAAGCCAGGTTTTTAGCTACCACAGCTTTCTGAATGACTGCCCAGAAATGCTAAGTTTGAAACTGATATTTTTAACGTCTCTGAAGAGGAAACAAGAGGCTTGTCATAGCACACTGCACAGCTGTTTTTATCCTCCCAAGAACAACTTGATCCAAACACACACAAAACTCTCAACACTGATTTAGCTTGTGTCAATCAGCACCATTGTCATTTTGTACTTGTCAGGTTTTGGTCTGTTCATAACTAATATTTCTTTTTGCCAAAACATGTATTGTATACACCATGAGCTGGTTCCTACCTGCCTTGAACAATTTTTTTCTGCTTGTAGGCCACAATAAGAAGCTATACTTCAATAACAATAATATTCTTGCAGGAGGAGGTTATCCGTTTTTTTTTTTTCAGAAATCCTACTAATGTTTCATATAAAACTCCAGACTTTACTTTCCACAGTTCTCAGACCTTTTAGTAGTCATTTTCAAATGTGAAATGCAAAAGTTATTTATGAATATATGGCAACTATCGATGCAGCTGCCAGCAGAAAAAAGAAAGAGTAACAGAAAGAGACAGAAAAAAAGAGAGAGAAAGAGAAAAAGAAAACAACTTATCTATAATTGAAAACAGAGAAATCAAATTTACTGACCAATAAAGAACCCTAGAATTTGTTTCAATCAGTGGTCATAATGGCCCATAAGTGGTCTGAACAGGGATCTGAATCGCAGTCAATAAATATAGAGTGTAATAACAATTCTCTACATTTGAGAACTGTTATGATTACTCATCTCTATAGTTTATCAAAACACTCCAACTATAGAAGACATGGTTATGAATTTATTTTGTTTCCAGCTATGAAATGAAAGCAAGATGAAGCCAGTAACTCTCACCTGCTGGTCCTTGCGGTGTCGGACCTCTGAGGCTGTTTGGTCAGAGGTGACTTGTTCGCTGCTTTGGCCTGTGGCTTGGACTTTGTACCTAGAAAGAAGGACATGAAACACGTGAACAGCTGTTAGAAATGCACTGTGCATCAAACGATCTCATTAAAGAAAACAAAAATGATCAGGAACATGTTATGAGAATTAGGTGTTCTGGGATTGTGTGAACTCAAGAAAACAAAACTATTTTTGTACATGTATCTCTTTTGTACAGATGTGCAATGAAGAATTAGAACAGTAATTTGGTTTCTTATCAAACATATGCACCAACTAAGCCAGAGTCACAACGGAGCATAAGGGACATACCAAGAAAAAAATAAAATAAAAACAATAAAATAAAATGATGATAGTGATGTCATACAATTAAATGAATAGTCAGAATATTAACATATCTGAAGAGGAAACAAGAAAAATAAAGTTGAATTAATATAAAAATAAAGTTGTATTATTCAAAGGATAAAGTTATAGTAATACCAGATTAACGTCATAATATTATGAGAATAAAGTTGAAATAATACAGGAATGAAGTAACAAAATAGGAAGAAAAAAATCAATTCATAATATTTTGAGAATAAAGTAATTTAAGAAGAAAGTCCAAATACGAGAATAAAAGGCATGATATTGCATGACTAAATAATATTATTCAATAATATTATTACTTTATTCTCGTAATTTCATTTTTGTTTATTTTCTCAGCTCGGCCCTCGGTCAGCTGTTAGATCAAACATTTTGGAGACAGAGTCAAACAGCTGAATGAACAGCCTTCCACAGTTGTGACTGTATATTTGTACCAGCAGGACTGGACAGGACAGTTGGTCGTCCAGCTCCAGCTCCCTCATTAAAAAGCTCAGTGGTTTGACCCTCTCCCCCCCCCCCCGTGTGACAGCTGTGGAAGGCTGCAACCTCTGCTGCAACCAGCAGACTGACAAAGAGAGCTGAATGTTGCTTTGTTTCCAGACAAATGAGTGTTCAGACATGAAATAAGCCCCTTCTTCCGAAGCTCTCTCTCAGGGACAGCACAGTATTGATTACACTAATTAAACCGATGTTCCTTTCTAATTCCGGCTACAGTTTTATCTCTAGAGGCGACTAAACAACCATTCAGCTTCAGCTGCTGTTCTGCTGCTAGAGGATAATGAATCTTGGTGATGCTGATGAAACGTAAAGAAGTCAATAAAAGAGTGTAAACCTGTTACGGAGTGGCTGTCATGCAGACTGCTGGCACAGTTTTCTGGCGAGGTAGTGGCTGATGTGGATGAAGCACCGGGATGTGCTTGGGTAGTGACGGCAACAGCGGACTTGTCAATCTTTCCCGCCAAACCTTTCTGGGCCTTAGCTACAGCCACCTGGGTTGTGGATGTGCAGCTGGGGGGGGAGGTTTTAGGCCTTGCGCCTGGGTTCAGCTTTTTTTCTTGCTCTTTTGGCCCGTGGGAGCTTCTCGAGCCATTTGCCCCGGCCACATCCCGCTTTGCCCCAGCGGCTGCCGTGCCGTTGACAACCGCTGCACCGGGTGACGCTGTCTTCGCCTTTGTCGCCACGCTCCTGTCTTGTTTCTTTGCATTCTTCGCTTTAGAGTTTTGGCTTTCTCCTGGCTTGCTCGCCGAGCTCAGACCATCGGATTTCATGGCCGACGCAGCGCTGCGCAGGTCTGGGTTTCTGTTTTGCGGCGCCCGGTTTGTCTTGTGAACCGGAGAGCTCTCAGACTGAGATGTGGGGCATTTTACAGCCTTTGTCTGCAGGATAAAAATAAACAAGTCATGTAACTGTATTACTGCACTAGGTCAATCAGCAGGGAATAAAGATTTTTTAAAAATCAGCAGTAAAGGGATAGTGGATAAAATTAGACCTAACACCTGTGTTACATTGATGTCTAATCTCAGATCTACTCTGAGTCTTTCAAAAGGCAGCTTTCTATTTTGGCACACAGAACCTGACTTTCTACATGAATTGAGTGCTTTTAGCCACTAATTTATGATGTCGTAGCATTTAGACAACACATCAGTTACATCCCATAAATCTGCTCACTTTCTATTTCTAGCTTTTACTATGAGGGCATCTGACACTGTGACTAAAGGATGGCCACTTCCATGGATTGATCTGGCTAAACTTGCCCTTTAAGTTTGCAAAATTCTTGCAATGACAAAATTAGAGATGCACCAAGAAAACAACTGGTAACTGCAATCAGACAATATTACATTTTCCTGCTTTGTTCGTAGATCAACTATGACAACGCTTTGAGATAGTCTCTTTAAAAACTCCTGCCCTTTCTGAAATTCCGTCTTCAGGAAATCATCACAACATGGCTTCTCTATCAATCCTTTAATAATGTTTTTACCAGCGTTTCACTGACAAGTAGCTCCTATAATGAGAACAGCACATGAGCAGTTCAGCCAGGTGTTGCTAATTGCTGCTAGCAGGTCTGAAGGAGCTGAGTGGTGGAGCCACAGAGGAGTACTGCTCTGTGAGGCGGAAGCTCAAAAAGTTTCTAAACTGTAGCTCTAAGGAGGAGCTGTGCCTCAGAGGCGGGGCTAGGTCCAACCAGATGTTTTGCACAGCTAAATGGTTACCATGGAGATTAAAGGATGCCTCAAACATGAATTAAAGAATCAGAGTAATCTCCTGGAGTAAAACTCCAGGAATGTTTTTGATAAAGGAATAACATTATAACATGATGTAAAGCTCAAAACTGTTGATTTTTACATAACATTGCCGCTTTAAGGCTTCTATATCGTTACAGTAAAAGCATAAAATCCTAGGTTTTCCTGTTGTTGAAACAGCTGTTATTATACCAAAGATCCTATAAAACTAACTATTACGGGTTTAGACATGCTTCTACATGTTGAGGTGTGCAAAAACAAGAAATAAAATTGGTGAGCAATTAGCTGTTTTGTCCGGTTAAATAACTAATTAACTGGGTTTCATTTCTATAGATATTTGTGCCCCACAACTTGAAGAGCTTCACTGAAGTGATGGGTTTGGGTAGTTGAAAAAGAAAATGCTTGTTTTATTTTTATTATAAAGAAATTTTCAATTTATGCATAAAAGCAAAAATGAAATGTTACTCGAGTCTGATCCAAACAGATGAATGATCATTACCTGTGAGCTAGTGAACACTGGCTTTTTACCGAGTCTTCGATTGTCTCCTTTATCAATAGCCTCTGTCAGAAAGTGGAGAAAAAAAGTCACCAATGAACAAATGAGTTTTATCAAAAATATAACAACATTAACACAATATAACAACAATACATCATTTCACAAATTTTACAAAAAAAACAAACAAATATTGTTTGTGATCTTTTATTTGCATCTGGTGCAGTCTCTTACAAGCAAAGCTCCACATTTATTAAACATAAAGGTTCTAAATCCTGAATCCTTAGAATCTAAACACACAGCTAACAACTGTGGGAACACTGGGCCATACACCGATACCATGCATCAATTATTCATGCATCCCATTTCCAAATATTATTAGATCAACATGAATGAAGCGGGTTGGTAATTGCATTTGTGAAAGCTTTTAAATGTATGCAGAGCCACAACAGCAGCAGGCTAAGCTTCATCCTGTTAAAAACAAGCATGGCGCATCTGGTCCATTTACCATGTTGATGTGCATTCATAAGCCAGCGAGCTGCACACACACTGCCACCATGCCTCATAAATGCTCTGGCTGGATATTAAATGGGTTAGCAGCCAGCGCGCTGCTGTAACATAAGAAGCTGGAGCAGAGAGGACTTTGGAGGATTTTTATGTAAGAAGAGCCACCGGCTTTAGTAGAAGACAACAAATGAAAAGCATTCATATTACTTCCATACACAGAGCCAGGGTTTAAAACAAAATTCCAGCCTTTACCTGCTAATATCCTCTCTTTGTGTTTGGGTGAGAGTGCCTCCCATCCCGGTGTGTGGCGAGCCGCATAAGAGGTCTGAAGCAGGAAGGTCCAGAGGCGCCCGCGTAGCGTGCCTATCTCCTGCCTGAACGGCTGACGGTGACACAGAGGAGACAGGCAGAAGAATGGAAGGGGTGCGCTGCAGCGCGGGCGAATCAGCAGCTGCTTCAAGAATGTTTCACCATGGCAACAAATACCCTCGCCTCCTCCCTTCTCCCTCTGTCTTTCCCTCTCTCTCCCTTTCTCTCTCTCTCTCTGCCCCTCCCTTGCCCTCTGCCTCTGTGGCTGAGTTCTCCTAAACGGAATCTGGGACCTCATGAGCCGATGTCCATATTCCTGTTTTCACACCTATCTATAATTATGGAGCTGGAGGGACAAAGGGACCCAACGCTGCTTTCTGCTGTCGCAAATCTTACCAACAACACTCTGCCTTTGACATTAGACACACGCGGCTAGATTAGTGAGGCAGCCGGTGTACGTCACAGCGTCCCTCAGCCTAATCCATTCTGCTCTACTGTACACGGCTTTAACTCCTGCAGCCAGGTCACTTTGTCATGGGAGCCATCTCACAAACTTAGCTCTCGTCTTTATGTTGCTTTGCAGATGATTTCTCTTGCTGATTTACGGAAAACGAAGCACCTGAATCTCAATCTGAGGCTGCGTGCTGTCATTGAATTCTGAAGACCAAAGAATAAAATCATCTGTTCTGCTAGAAGACTTTGTCAAACAGCCTCTGGGCCTGCTGTTGATTGATATAGCTACTGAATGATGTTGTTTGAGAGTTCGATTTCCTATAATTAATAACATCATCAAAGGTCTGATTTTCAGACCTTTGTAGATGAGATGTGATCTTATGTGAGTACCCATTGGCAATAAAAATGCCTATTTTAATGACAAACACAAAAATTTATTGTTTTACTTCCCCCACATTAAACTAAACATGTGACCTTATAATGAAATAAATAAAGAAGTAATATATTGTGGAAGAGGCATCTGTAAATCATTGCAGATCCAAAACATAAACTTAATTTTGTTGGTTTGCGTAAGGAAAAGCATGCAGTTTCCAAATATTTATTTTTCTAGACTAGAAAACAAAACGCAGCAGCAAGAACGTTTAAAAACGCTATATTTTGCCAGTTATAATAAATCAATTAAGTGCAGAATTTGGTTTCCCTGAGGACTGAGACAAATTTAAAGTCTTAAATTAGGAGACAAAAAAAAAAAAAAAGAAATCTGTCCAGTGGCTGAAAATGCCACACTTTGGACAGGTTTAACTGACTTTTGAAATAAAATCACTGCAGGATCAAAAACTTTCATGCTACTAAAAACTGTAGCATGAATGTTACATGCTACAGTAAAATCTACTGAAAATCTACTGAATTATGTAGGTAACCATGTAATGTATCATGTATTGTCTATTCTGGATTTATATAATTCTACAAACTAATAAAGTAAAACCTTCAAATTTAATAAGGTCGTGCTTTCTTTTAACAAACATATGTTTAATCAATGGGAATCCAACTAAGAATAAGGATTAGTTTACCTCCTCTTGTTTTTGATGTTCCAGGTGAAAATCTCCATCAAAGTTATCTTCACACAGAGAGTGGACAGCGGTGAACAGATCGCAGCAGTTGTCCACTGCTACGCCCTCCCTCACCGCCAAGCACAACTTCTTCAGCAGCGTTGGCTCTCTGGTAAACTCCTCCCTCTGCAAGTCAGTGACACACCAAGAAGAAAACAGATGCAGTGTAAAAGTCTTCACATTTCTAAAGATTTTTCACATTTTGTCACATTAAAACCACTAAGTTTAGGTTTCTGGTGAAGAAATGGCATCATGAGGAAGTTCTAAAACATTATTCCAAAATTTAAAACTGAATTTAAACAGCACCGATCAATCCATCATGTAAAAAAGAAAAGACCCGGATGACATGTCTGTTTCTAGTTGGGAACTGAATGTTTACTGCAGCTCTGAGAAAAGTAAAACATCCAAAAGGTAAAACAATTCCAAGATAAAGTGTGTTGTGAAGGCTAGTCAGTAATATATCCAGCATGTGGTGTGAATTTTACAGGTCAAACTGGTGAATGTTTGGCATTTTGGTTGAACAGATTTTATTCCACACTGTAAGAATCTGATTCAAGCAGGTTACAGGAAGCTGAGGCTCTTGTTTACTTCTGCTTCATGCCTTCTGACTGGCCGAGTTGAATAAATTAAATATAAGCAGATTTGAGTGCAGCAAAGTCAGCTTTTTAGGAAAAGCCTCTGGATAAAACGTGGTTCTACTTATTAGAAAAGTACGGCTGTAAAAAGATGAATATTTTTGTGCCGTACTTGACATTTTAAACTGTGAGAAAATAATTTTATCCTGATTAAAAATACATAGCTTAAAAACAAATATGAATCATTCTTGAACTGCAGCATTCCTGGCTTAAAAGGTGTGGAGCCGTTATTACCCTGCGGAGGTCGTGGAAGGCCTGAGTGTGGATCACCCTGGAGAGGTGCTGGACTATGAAGTGCAGGCTCTCTTCCTGGAGCTCCACGGCCATGGCCCTCACATGCTGGGCCCACTTCACCTCCGGGAGGCTGCCAATCAGCTGCTCTGTGCCACAGAGCAGCGTCATGGCGTTCCGTACAGTCTGAGGGAAAACATCTATCAGCTAAAGAAAAAACTCTCTAAGAACAACAACAAAAGAGGTGAACCAAACAGCATCAGATAAAAAAAAATTAAAAAAATTACTCCTGCCCATTCCCCTTTTGATCAGAGAAGGGAATTCCCTCATAGTGCTGTAATGTCAGCATGTACCCAGTCAGAACCACAGCAGATCAGTCTTGATTCACAGACTAAAGACTCAGCCACCAATTACAAACACAGATCAATCTTCATGCAAGTCCTGAATTAGGCCGATGTTAATAACAGAATTGAATAAAGCTCATCTCTAATCAGATCATCGTGGTTTTTCCTTCCTGTTGAAATGGACAAGTGCTCTGTTTGGTGATATTTGGGCTTGAAGAGAGCAGAGCAGATGACTGTGGGAGGAGTCCACTCACCATTGTGTCCGTTACGGCCGTGATACAGGCACGCTGCAGCTCCGGGGACAGGAGGGAGAAGTTCCTCTCACACCAGGCTTTCACAAAATGTTCCGCTACCCACCTGAAAACGCAGAGTGGACATAATTAAAAAGCATTCCCTGAAGCCATAGGCTCTACACAGTGTGCATGTGGTTTAATTTCTGATTACACATTTTACTTTATAACTACGCATTGTTTTGAGTTCATCACATAGACCAGTAGCATGCAGGGATGTTTATGGCTACAGTGAAAAAAAGTTTGAGTGTAAAGATTTAAGGAAAGCGCTGCATAAAGGTGGATTCTCACAATGAAAAAGAGAAGTCAATTAGCCTAGAAACATTCTAAAATGTAAAAGTGTTTATGTAAATTCAGTTATATAATATTAAAGCCAGATTAGAATGAAAGAAAAACATTCAAATTTAGGCTTGTAGACAAGCCATGGTTCTCATTAAAGCAGATTGCCCCGGAACCTTGTCCTCGTCTCTTCGTCGCTTAATAAGAGAAGCATGAACCCAAAGCCTGGTTACCTAGCAACAAGATAGTGACGAAAAAGGTCTGAAAGAAGTCAATCAGCTGTAACCAGGAGTGGCAAGAATGACTCCAAATATGCCCAGTCATAAATACCTGTAATTTTTCTAAGTATTTCCATATAACATACAACCATGTTGGAATATTAGTATTCAATGTGAATTATGTTCTATGTTGTATCGTTGTATAGCATTCAGAATGTGATAGTATTTTTTTCTCATTAACAGTTGCTACTTGGTGCTGAATGCAAACTTACCTGCTACAGAGCATGTGGAGGTTTTGGAGCCCTAAGGCGTGTGTGAGCGACAAGCACTCTAGAACCGTTCTCTGAACCCCGTCAACTGGCTGCTGGAAATGGAAAAAAAAAAGACCATCCATTTAAAAACCTGATGTTTTAGTACTAATATTTTACAAATAAATCCTCTGTAAACACCAAGTAAATATCATGCTTGTTTATGAAGAGAAACAAGTTGATCTGTGAAAATATAACAGTGTGAAGTGTTACAGTCAAGTTCATGACTTACAAAGTTTATTTGGTGATTTAAATCCTAAAGTTTGTTTTAAAAAAAAGATTTAAAAATCCAAAACCCAGAAGAAAACTAGAAGTGGATGTGTAACATGTTCTGCCGCAAACCAACATATTAAGTAAGTAAAGCACTAAAATATAACAGAGCTGCATTGTAAATTAACTTACAATCTTTATAGCAAAATAAGTGCATACAATGGTGAAGTGCTGCTGGTAAGCAATATTTCATAGCCTATTATATTTATTTAATGTGCCATCCATTCCAACTTGTCCTGCCAACAATAAAATGTATTTGACTTTTACTGTCCTTTACATCGACTCCTGATCAAGATGGCCAACAGAAAAGAAATGGAGCAGAAAAAAAAATAGGCGGGTCAATCAGAATTGACAACAGTTTAGTAATTTGATGTTTGTAAATTAAATGACTGAGAATTTCTATGTTTTATTTAAAATTAAAGACAAAACCTCTTAATGTTAGAAGACTGCCTTCACTAACACAGCTGCTTCTCTAACCTTGGGGAAGAAGCGGCAGTAGTCTCGGGTAAAAATCATCTCCACCAAGTCTTTGAGCCCCTCCAGACCCAACATGTCTGCAGCTATGGTAACCTGACTGTGTGGTAGAGAGATCACATTCAGGTTAGCCTGTTTTCTCATCGTGTGCAGTGATTTCTGAACCCCATACTCAGATACACGGTACCTGGCGTTGGCTCCTCTGGGCAAATCCATGACAGCTCCGTACATAAACTGGAGCAAGATTTCCATCTCATCTGGTCCCAAGCTGAAATGGTTGACATCAATAAACATTTAAAAAACTGCAAAAACCTTTGTTCAATCACCATTTGATTGAAGTTCAACGATGTTTCTTTACTAGTTCATAATTGAACCTATGTCAGACACAATGAAGCTAGTCAGCTAACAATGGTATATTAGTAGCTAGCTACTGGTAGAGTCAACCATCTCCAATCACAAAATGCAATGAAGATGTCTGCAAGCTACTCAAACTTTTGCCTGACAGAAAAGTCCTGCAAGAAAAGAAAACTACATAGAATAAACAAGGCTAAATAGTCCTGCGCTGACAAAATTTTAGATGCATTTAAGGCCAACATATATATTTTTAAAGAATTTAAAACATTTTAAAGCCTGGATTTTAGATACATACATTTAAAACTGCAGACACCCTCAGTTCAGATGACTCAATTGGATTTTAATGTCACAGTTGGTCAGGAGAAGAAAACAAAGAGTTACACTCATTATTTTGCACACCATGGCAAAATACCATGGTCATCATAACTTTGGTTTTTGACTTTGTTAAAATTTGTTCACTTCTGCAAACAAGTTGTTGCACCTTTTTAAATATAGTTTCCAAAAACAGATGTGTTTGTTTTTGACACTGAATACAACAGAGAAAATTTTGTGGTTATATGTGGACAAACTTGCATTTACATCACAAAAACAGTTCTGCTAAGAGCTGCTTAAACATTGCCCTGACTCCTGTAAATACAATCATACATTATCCAACACTTAATGCACAAGACCGCAGTCTGAGGGTGAAGGAAAAGGCTTTCTTAGCGAATCAACACAATCGCTCTCCAATCTGACAGCCGTGTCTTCCTCTGTTACCGTCAGATCAGCGATGCACGGACGGATGACACTTTACGTTATGGAGGAGGAAAAAAAAGAAAAAGAAATAAACTGTGGAGGCAGAGATGGTGTGGGTGTTAACAGTTGCTCCTCAGCATCTTTGGAAGGCTAGACATTTATGCATCTCGAACAAGAACCTTTGTTGGTAGAAATCCAAACACCATCATAGATCTTATTTGTAGTATCCTATAAGTACTTGGGTTTGCAAGGTAAACGTTGAGATTTGAGGTGAGGAGAAGTCTTACCCGTGCAGAGTGATGCATTGTCTGGTGCTCTCCATCCAACTCCCACTGAGCATAGCACGGAAGTACTGAGAACGTGCACACAGGATCGCCCTAGAAAGCCAATGAAGCAGAATTGTTTCTTAATGCACATGCCATATGCTTAGAAAGGTTTATTTCTGTTCTATAATTTATTTTACTTACATGTTTTATTAAAGATGGTGTTTGAAACTTTTTTCATATGTACTCCCAATTACCCACACCATCGTATCATCCTCATGCGGCTTTAGTAAAGGACTGACATATCTATTGAATGAAGTTTAGTCAAAGGACAGAGAGAACTTTAGCTCTGCTGCCATGGCAATCACAGCTGCAGAGCAACCAGAGCGTGGCCTGGCTTCTCTGTGACGAGGACAGGAGTCAAGAGAAAATTGTCTCCATGGTAACTAGTTGCAACTACTACCTTTGAATCACTGAATGACCACCCACTGTTGAGTGGGGCAGCACATGCTGCACCTCTGCTGCTGTACATGTTACATAATGTAGAAAGGGCACACTCAACATAACATAAGGCTTCAACATGACACCAGAATGTAAACCTTTACATATGGTAAAGGTTTACATTAGTGTACCAGTAGGTGGTGCTGGTCTTAATGCAGTACCGCCTGCTAGATAAAGGAATTATATTGTGAAATTTCTACTCACTTATTGATACTATGCACTTTTAAAGAGAAAATCTGCGATATAACTGTGGATATACCTCTTACGCTCAATCATGAATAGCCTCACCTGCTATTAGGCAATGTAGAATGCAACGTTTTGTATGTGGTTGGAATATGCAAATATGTCAAAATTGATAAAAGTTTTCTAGTTTGTTCATATTTACCATAACCTTCAAATACTGAGCCCTGCCAAAGCATTCACAACTCTTGATTTTTTAGACCTGTTATAAACACTATTTATAAAGGTATTTTATGTGATAAAGTTATTAATTTTTTTATTTTACTTTATATCTGAAAGTGTTTGCAGAAGGATCACAAATGTCTGTTCCTGCAGCCCTTATGTCCAGTTTTCCACTTTCAGAAAACGTTTTGCTTTGGTACGCAGGCATAAACCTTGGCTTCTGCCTGACTATGGGTAACGTAGTATTGTTTTTGATTTCTGTGTTTAATGTTGATAACTGACCAAAATTAAGTGAAACTGAATTTAACTTTTGCCTTCTGCCATCAGATTAGTTTTGCCCATAGTTAGAGATACTATTGCTAGGTGTAAGTTAAAACATGTCCAAGTGTTAAAATGGCCCAGTCAAAGTCTGGATTTGAATCCAATTAAGAATCTGAGGCAAAAATCTAAAATATATGCTAATAACAGCTACTCAGCTTGAACCCTACTACAGTATATAGTATTGAAATTATTCCATGTCTAGATGCACAATGCTTGTAGAGTAACACCTCATTAGACTTACAACTGGAAACCCAGCAAAAGGAGGTTCTACAAAGTATTAACTCAGTAGGGCTGCATACAAATACACACCACATTTTCAGATTTGTAGCTGTAAGAACCTCTAAAAACAAGGTACTGTTGGGGCCTGCCATAGATACAATGCATTCAGAGCAACATTAGCTTAATAGCTAAAATTAGCTTAATAACTAATTTGATATGAAAGCTAAATTTAACATGCTGAATTGAAAAGTCTGTGTTAATCAACACGCTATTGACAGCATTTAAGCTAATTTTAGCTTCTAAACTGCTGTTAGCAAACATCATGACATAAGTCAATGTTAGTCAACAAGGCTAATGATTATCCATATGCTTCTGACATAAATACAACTAACCTTAGCATTTTTGCTAATTTTAGCTTATACATTGCTGTTTGCATACTCGGTGGAGTATATTACTTGAGGTCAACATGCTATCGATAGCTCATATGTTACTGACAGCATTTTAGCTAACTCTGGACATTTTCATGACATGCAACAAAGACGGACACAAACTATCTTTGGTTTTAAGCCGTTTAAGCTTTGACGCACAAACTTGAGGTCCACAGAAACTAAGTCAGCATCAGGACCCCTCATTTGAGTCCGAATACGCTCACTGTGGAAGGCCGCTTTCAAATTTCTTCAGAAATGTTCTAGATTCCCTTCCTACTTCTATTCAACTATTCACTAGTTCTAACAGTGGAGGTTTGTTTTTTAATGCTATATAGCATTCATATAGTTTGAGAATACCATAAAACTATATGAATATTAAAGGCTTCAAGTTCTGTATATTTTGCAAATTAGTAATGGAGTTCAAAACACAATTTGACATTACTTGTTTAGTTATAAATTAACTTCAACAAAAACTTTAAGAAACAATCTGGGATCTAAAAGAGCTCCTTTACTCAGCAAAACCATAAGATTACCCATCATTAGAAAAGATTCAGGGTGTATGAACATTTTTCAAATACACTGTAGTTTAGTGGATAGCTACTAAAGTAGCTCTACCTGTGGCAGGAGAAGACCTGCTCAGCCACCTGGATGGTGATGTCACAGTGTTCTCCCCTTTTGTACAGGTCCAGCAAGTCAGCACTGAGGCCTGAGGCTGGTTCAAGAACAAACACACCTGGACAGAAGCAGAGATTAATTATAAGGAAGCACCAAAACATCTTACGTGAACTTTAATCTGCTTTGGATACATTATGTGACTGATAAAACAATGTAAACTAAGGGAATAAAGACAAGGAAGGGTTTAAATCTGCATTCATCTAAAGCAGGAACTTGTTGTAATTAGCAGGAACAGCAACAAAGGCCCAAACGGGATTAGCTCTTAAGTAGATTATGACTAAGAAAACATAATGTGAGGAAAGTGGATAGAGGTGACCAGCTTAGTGGTCACATGATTCACAGTAAAACATTCACGTGTTGATGTGTTTACCTGAGTCAGTGAAACTGTGAGGATCTGCTCGGTTTGCAGTGCTGCTCTCTGCGTCGCAGTTTGCTTCAGCCGTTCGCATGCTCTGCTCTGCTGTGTACACTTGCCTGAGGGTAAGACTCTGAAAGTTAATTAAAATGGAACCTTTTGTGCGTTTCCAAGCTACTGTATCATCTGACACAAAATGACTTCTGTCGCCACAGGACTGAGTAGTATTTTCACCCAGTTTCACCCAGATATTTAACTTAATCAGTGACATAAACCTTCTTAAAAACTATGTATATTCAGTATTTTGCCAGGTATCTTGACCACATGGGAACTGAGAGGCAGTGTTGTATTCATTTCTCTAATTGTCTAGCACCTGTTTTCCTAAAATGCATTTAACTCAGAACAAAAGATACAGTCATCTTTTAGCACAAGCAGGCACATAGCTCAGGCAGAAAGGGGTAGAGGTTGGAAATGAATCACTGCCCCTTGTGGAGAAAACTAAGTATTACACCTCCTCTTATCGCAGATGAGTTGCATCTTCTCTGCATCAAAGGAAGTCGGTTGATGTGGGAGATATTAAAGTGCATGTAAAAAGCTTTAATGTTCATCAGTAGTCTGAAGGTCATAGCAATAATGAGCTTTAAAGATACATCTTATTCAGGATGGAACATATCTACAACCACCAGCCTTAGTGACGCTTCAATACAAGAACTGGGTGAAAAGGTTTGACATAAGGTCAAAATTATACATTCATTCTCACTAATATTTAGAGAAATGTTCATTGGGTAGTTGCAGAGAAGCAATCAATAAGCCTTAGGCAGGATTCTGATTGGATATTTATCCAAGCTCTTTATCGCTAATGCTAGAGTTTGATTCATTTAACTCTGAAGAATGATCCATACTTTTCCAACATCACTCAGGTAAGGGTGGCTGTTAGTCTGTCACAGTTTGGGATCCTGTTGGAACATCCTGTTATATTCAAGTTTAAATCATCTAGAAGCAGAGTTGAGGTAAAACTGAAGAATGTACATGTAGTCTATTTTGTACAGACCACAAGAACCACTGGCATCAAAGCAGTTCAGAATTTGGCTGTTCTGGCAAGACAAGGAACATAAAAAGATTTTCTAACTGTTCTAAAGCAACATTAAAATTCTGGAATTGTTCAAACCTCAACTCCAATAAAACGAAATGGACTGTGCAATTAAACCCAGCAAGTTCAATGAAGCTGGATCACACTAAAACTTCAGAAGGAAACTCACTTGCCTAAATGAAATAATTGTACTTTTACACTCATTTTGAAGAAGGCCCTATTCTCACCCTTCATCTCTTTAGCTGGCAGCCCATTATGAGTTGGCATTCAGTGCAAACAACATCAAAAGTTCACATGTATGTATAAGCAGTGCTAATGTGATGTAAGAGCCCATGACTGCTGTAAGAATCTGTGTCTCTACTTTCCCAGCAGCAGCTGCTTTTTAAGGATGAGTGTATATAGTTACCACAACCCGAGTAACATATTGACTAATTTGCTGCTTCTCCCTAAAGGATCAAACCTCTCAATGAGAAATCTGAAACCTTTCAAGTATGAGTCACAAACAGAACATTCTCAGCAGTATTATGAATTCATCTAAACGACTCGACTCACAGATTGTTAAAGCTCATTTATAGCATCATTACAAGCAAGTCGTTAAATGAGGCTGCTTTCAGAGAAGTCGACTCAACTTTTCTTTAATAAAACAATTATGGATGCATTTTTGGTATTTATTGAAGTTCAGAATATATGTAAATGAACATCTGTAAGACACCCAGTGGAAGTTTAGTGCCAAAAGAAATGCAGATCTGAGGCTTTAAGGGATGCTGTTCTGTGAAGTAGACCAGGAAACAGAAGAGAACTCAGAATCTACCTGAGAAAATCCTTCAGTGCTGGCAGATCGTAACCTGGCAGATGGATGATGATGGGGTCTTTATGTGTCTGTCCTTGTAGGAGATGAGGAGCTCTGGCCAGCAACACGGCTCTGTGAGCTCGGACTGAACCAGAACCTGCATTAAGGGAGACATCTGCCTCAAGTTCCTCCTGCAGCAACCTGGAGACACACACAGCAGTTATTTTCCAGGCTTTTGCCTCAGACTTTAAAACCATAGCAACAAATACATAGATATTAAAACCAAGAATAAACAGAAATTAAACATTTTACACATTTTCTCAGAATTCCATACAATCACATTCAGTCATTTGCCAAAAGTGATTTTGGTAAAAACATTTTTTTAACCTAAGTCTTACTTTTTACTTAGTAAACTTTTTACCTAGGTCACTATTTTAGGAAGGTGACAGCATAGGGGTGCACCGATTGCAGTTTTTTGTCCGATCACAGATTTTTTAAAACTTTGCTGAAAACATAGAGAAAGTAGCCAAGTCGGCAACAGTGGGGTGACTATTGTTAACAGCAAACGTGCAGACATGACCTGCTGGGCCGGTCTGTCAGTCAGCTCTCCCTTTGTTGAGGTAGATAAGTTCAGTTTTAGATGCAAGTATCAGCCGATCACAAATCTAAAGTGTTTTAAGAAATTCCATCCTTTGCCTGACTTAAGTATCCAGAGTGGTCATCCATGTTTTCTCATTTAAAGTCTAAATACAAACCTTCCCTATAAAATCAGAGCACAGTGGTGCAGCTTTAAATATGAAACCAGGAAAAAAATACTCTCTAAAAGTAAAACACAATAATAAAAAAAAGTAAAAAAACAAATCAGAATCAAATTTAATTGCTAGGCACTTAAAGATTTGCATCTCTTCTCTATTTTGTTCATTCCTTGCTTATCCAGACCCAGGAAATACATTAATCAAATTCCCATACTTTTCAAGCCTCATCGTAATTCCTGTCCAGAGCTTTAAACATATATCCGATGGCCTGTTTTTCCCCTTCAGGACTTTGGAACACACAAAGTCCTGACTTTGTGGAAGAAGTGGGTCCACTTCTTCTTTACCATCATCATATCTCATCCTGCTGCTATGACTGATCTGGGTGACCCAGAAAACAGTCCGAGTCGGCCAAGTGTGCACTCATAGATCAAATGACGGTGTCACATTTGTTCTGCAGCTCCAATCACAGTGAAGTAAAAGAAATTGACAGCTCATTCTTGTTAAAAGAGGATTCCCATCCCAGGTCGCTTGTATCAATGTGACCAATTAGCTATTTAAAAAAGTTTGTTTATAGAAGAAATTCCTTGTGTGCTCGATGTGTTGATATCTTCTTCATATGGCTTCACTTTAAGAGTCAGGCTCACAGCTATCCCTCTTTAACATTTTCACATTTTTCTCACAATTATATTATAATTTTTAAATATATTTTGCTACATAATTTTACAAAAAGTAAGCATACTCAACCGCAAGAATTTATGTGTATTTTATGCGGAGTTCAAGTGATCAGCCAAAACAAAGAGGTGTAATAATTGTGAAGTGCGAGGAAAACAATATGTGATTTTTTTCAATGCCTGTCCAGTTAAGAGGTAAATATTACCTGTTGAGGTCTGCAGACAAAGCTGATGATAAACATCTCCTCAGCTGCTCTTTGTATTTGCGCTCCTTGGCCTGGAATTCTCTTGCAGCTTCAGTGTTGATCATGGCTCAAGAAACTCTCTAAAAGATAAGCAGATAAGACAGCTCACAACTCTCTAAGAAGAGAATCAAGTTGCAAATAATGACACAATAATCTAAACAGTTGGGGAAAAACATATTCACTCCGAAACCGTACTATATTATCTACTGACTGCAGAAATGTAATCAAATGTATAATATGGATATTATGTGTATAATACGGATATTTCTGCAGGTTGCTGTATTTGTAGCAATACCGTTTTTCGCCAAACTGGCCGGAGAGGCGCTGTTTCGCAAGTTAGTGGTAACAAGAGGTAGCGGCTGTGAGAATCAAAATTATTTGACAACGATGGCAAGATCTTTTTTTTTTTTTTTTTTTTTACCGCACATTCATAACGTAAATAAAGGCGTAAATTATTTTTAAAATACCGAGCGCTTAGTTAATAAATAAACGAAACAGGGGGAGTTAAAAGTCCAGCAGTTATTTAACCGTGTCCGAATTAAAACCAACAAAACCACATAAACATACCTGAGCTGTCAGCGTGTGCCTGTTCTGTCTCTGTTAGATTCCGCCTGTGCTTCTCCAAATACACTGGACATCTCTTATCTTCCTTTCTCAGCTAGCATGCTAGCGCTAGCTACGACTGGCTAGTATGTTATTAAACGTGAACTTCGAGTGGCTCGTGACAAAAACAGACCAGCACAAATAATATTCCGTATTTTTTTCCTTTTGCAGCATTTGTATATCTTCGTGTAGCGACATTACAAGAGTGCTGACCCACTGACCGATGTTGTTGACATCACTGCTGCACGCTGCTCCCCGCCCACGGGACACGGTTTGACAAATAACCAAGGAGCGGACGAATCAGGAAGTATTCTGACATGCGCAGTGCAAGCACGTGGACTGTCGGGCTTTTAGGACGACGCCTTTATCTGTCCCCCATATTCTCAATTCTAAATAGCTTGTTAGTTGCATTCACGCTATCTCTCCCATTATGAGACGATAGATTTGATTCAGTTTTGCAGTTTTCTGCATCCAAATGAATATAAACAATACAAAGGGCACTGAGATTACAAAACAGAAATTACAGCTAGCTTTCTTTTTAAGGCAAAAATAAAATTAAAAAAGTAGAGTGAGACTTTTGGACTGGGTACATATTGAATCAAGTTTGTACCGTTAGTAGAAAATTAAAAAGGAAAACGGATTATCTTTGACTTTCACAGCTGTATAGTTTTCAACTGTTTTATTCAGATTGTTGTATCTTGTGTGTTTCTATTTCTCCAAAATTTGCTGCACCGACGCTTATCTATTTCAGCAGAAAGGGACAAATAAAGGATTATTCTATTTGTATGTATCAATTTGACCATTCTTATTTCCCACCTGAAAACTAAACGCTTCTTATGTATTTGTAAAAAAGCGGACTGTAAAAATAGCCGTTACTTTCTGCCCGCCTGTAGCGAGATTTCCTGACTGTTCCTGAAGGGTCCCAAGCGTGCATATGACGTCATCGTCTCTTCCTGCAATTGTTGCTCTTGTCCTACCAGATCGTCAACCCGACTTTTAATATGTCCGGCAAAGTGGCACAAGTGCCTGGTGCAAGGATTCAAACATCTATTTTGTTGTTATTGCAGAGAGCAGCTGGGGTTAAATATGAATTCATTAGGACAAAAACTTTTTTTTTAAAGGGGGGTATTAATTTCAAGCAATAGTGCAAGCGTATAGTTCAGCAATATCAAATAAAAAATAGAAATTTCCAGTTTAGTTCTTTTAATTGAAACCGGCCCAATCTGCATCTTGGGGTGGATCAGTGTGGCTGTGCTGACACCCCTTTGAAAGCTGTTTATGTGAAACTATTATGTCTCTGCATCAGCATTATTTTATTTATTTTTTTTCCTTTGGCACAGAGCAAAGTTATAAATATCAACTATCCAGACGTTTGTTCTGCAGAAATAGCTTCAAACTGCTGCGTCACTCGACTCTTGTAATTTTAATAAAGCCTCCTCTGCCCCCATCTCCTCTGTGTAAAAGCTTGCGGTGACTGCTGGTGAGAGAAGCACAAAAGCAGAGCACGAGATTCTGTTTATAGCTTCAAACACCTGACGAGAATCGTCACCCAAACAAATGCGAAGAAGCGTTGCAGGCTGACAGACACTTATTCCGTTTATTTAGAAAATCAAACAGCGTCGACCTGGCTCAGTGAGTTTCAAAATGCAGTGTGTAGGAAGAGATACAAAATAGTACAATAGGCAACCGTCACTTAACATTTCTCTACAGGAAGATCAAGTTAACATTCTCTATGTTTGAGCAGATATCCGAGGGAGAAAAACCCCCAAAACAAACAGTACTAAAAAAAAAAGAAACCTCCATTTTGACAAACACTGCCTGATAAACAAAGCCCTGGGGGACTCCCAGAGAAATGTGCCCGAAATACAGCTGAGCGACACGAGAAACAGTGGACAACGACACGCCCGGGACGCCTTCACACCGCGGCAGCTCCAAAGTTACAAGGCACCACACAATACAGGTCACAAAGAAAAGTAAACAAACAAATAAAAAGATTTCGCCACACATTTGTAATGCTGAAACCGACAGAACTTTTAAGGCGGATATGTCGCTGTCATGTGCAAAAAAAAAAAAAAAAAAAAATCTTAAAACGTGTGTCCTTCTCCTCTGGAGTGAGAGGTGTGCTTTGATTCTCTCCTTCTTTTTCTTCGCTGACTTCTTTTTAAAAAATATATATCTAAAATGTGAAAAAATTTAAAGAATGATTGCATCATCACTATGTTGCTTGGTATCACAGGCATATTCAAGGCTTCCGGGGGGGCGGTGCAAGGTGGGTGTTGGGGGCAGACGGGGAACGCGGTGCGGGTTTAGTTCCTGTAGCTTTTGCGTCCCTCTCCCTCCTTCAGGAAGGTCCATATGAGGGTGTTGACAATGTCGGGCTGGTCCTGCTGCAGCCAGTGGCTGGCCCCGGATATGATATTGAGACGGAAGTGATTCCTGATGTAGAGGCGGCACGCCTCGGCCATCTCCTGCTCCAGGAATGCGTCCCGCTCGCCCCACAGCAGCAGCACCGGAGACCTGACGTGCTTGTGGCTCAGAGGGAGCGAGCTGGAGACAAACACATACAAGTTACACTTTAGCTGACATATATATTCTTCATAGAAGAAGAAGAAGAAGAAGAAAATTGTTTTGCAGAAATATTCATACTCCTCAAATATTTTCAAATTCTCTAACATTAAACCTGCAAACGTCAGTGCTATGTCATTGAACTAGGTAGGTAAGAACAGGAATGTGCACAGATAGACACTAGGTGGTGCTAGAGCACAGGCCGTTTTAACTCCAGACTAAAAGTGCCCTTCTGAAATCTTTGGAGGGGTTCAAGCAGTCTGTTGTGTTGCCTGTACAAAAAAAAATCACACACTTCTAAAGCTACGTCCACACTGCAGCCAGAAGTGAACCAAACTGCAGTAGAGCTGACACGAAAACAACAAGGAACAAAGGAGATGGTCTCTGGTCTGGTCTTCTGGAGGCCACACAACACTAGAAAAATGTCTCAACTCCTTTTGAGTTGAGACGTCTGAGCTCGCCTGAACCAGTAGATCCTGAACAACTGAAATGCTCTTGTTTATTTTATCTGCACTATAGTGACAGTGAAATCCCACGCAGTGGTACAGTGTGTTTTCAGACACAACACATATGTAATGATTGGATGAATAATGAATGGCTGTATGTTGATGTTTACATCCCTGGTGGTCATGGGTCAGCACAATTTCTTTCATGTGAGCAGATAAAAGCTATTCTGAGGAAGCTCGTTGCTTGAGAAGGGAGCAGATGGCCTGCCCAGTCATGCACGCACAGTTCACATGTAAAAAAAAAAAAAATATATATATATATATATATAGTACATGCCCTTCAATATTCTTCCCTGTTCCTCCTTTCGGCTAACAGAAGTGGATAGTTTATTAAAGAAAGCTGCAGGATGATGCAGATATTTGGTAGCGATGATAGTGTTTTTAGACATACTATTGCTAATTTATACCGTGTATCTTGTGTGTTTCTATTTTTCTGAAATAAAATAGATTTTCTCTAGATGTTCTCTACAGGATGTTTTGTATGTGAATTAGCAATGCTTATTATGACTGACTCACAAAGGCTATTTTGCTGATATTGCACCTTTTCTCCTTGAGATACCGATACTGGTGAAGTATTTAGTGACAGTGAGTTATTTATTCCACAATTCCACTACTTTAAGAGTGCTGAAAAGGAGATATTGATGTCAATTCAGTGAATGTCATGTTGTGATGTTTTGTTGAGCTAAAAGACAAAATTTATTTATCACAGCTGGAAATAACTTTATCTACATGGAGTGAGGGGATAAACTCTCACTGAAGTGACTTAGAATTGCATATGACATTATAGTCAAAGATGTTTCTGCTAGATGCAGGCTGGGTTTTTTTTTATGTGTGTTCAGAGACAACGCATGAAGAACGGTGAGCCAGGATCCACAAGAGCGGATTTATATTGTGTCCACTACGATAACAAAGAAGAACCTTCTTCTGTTCCACTTGATGGGGGGGATTGCACATATTCACACTATCCGGGTAGCTACAATATAACATTCAGATCTAAAAACTGAACTGAAAACAAATCAAAGGAAAAGAAACTCTTGAACTTGACTGACTTGACTTAGGACTACTAAAAGAAAACATTGACTATTTTGTTCTGTTCGTGTTGTTGTCAGAATGTGTAATAAATGTGTGTTTTGTTCAACACAGTGTTTCCCTTGCTCCTCCTGAGTTGAATCTAATTCTGACACACTATTTGATTATAAAGAATGATTCCCTTGTCGCAGGTGACTTACCGGATAAGTAGATTTTACACAATGAATTGTTGAACATTTAGCAACAGTCCAAGCACAAATTGTAATCATGTATTTACTTGAAATTTTATGTAGTGGGCCAACACAAAGTAGAGCGTAATCGGGAAGTGGAACACATGTTGCATAGCTCCCTAGACTCAGAACCAGACATGGAGAAGCAGCATTCAGTTTTTATGCTCCTCTAAACTGGAACAAACGTCCACAAAACTGCAAAACTGCTGAAACACTAAGTTCAATTAAATCAAAGCTAAAACCCCACCTGTTTAGAGGTGAAAGGTCAAAGAACTGGACCTTTGATCAATATATTTGAGGTATATTTGCAGGATGATTTTGCATCTGACCAAATATAATGTTTAGTTGGCCACTGCATTATGTTTTTATGGTGTAAAGCTCTTTTAACTTTCTTGTTGCTATAAAAATCAATTTTCATTAAAAATAAAACAAACAAACAAACAAAAAAAAAAAAACCTGGTGGAGCCCATTTGTATTGACTCCTCATTTTGTTACCCAGGTAACGTTCAGACAGCGGTCCCTGAGCATAGCCATGAATGTTCGGTTTCATTTACAGATGATGTTCACCAAAAAACTCAATGAAACATCATGAAATGTCTCGCGGACAGCCAGCCAACGTTCACTGAACACACAAAAAGTCAGTAAGGCTAAATCCTGCTATGCTGAGAAGTCGTCTAATTAGTCAGAAAAGTCCACTGGTGCTTTATTTAGTCTTAACATAAATGCAGCTGTTCCATGGTACAGTTACAGTCAAGAGTTAAACCAAATGGGGAATCTGTTGGGAGACCAGAAAATAAACAAATGTTTACAGATGTTCTCCATCCAATCTCATTGAGATTAATGTATCTTACAATGAAGAACATTTTGTAAACCAGATTTTTCTCCTGCTTCCCAATCATGCACTACTTTGTGGCTGTTTTTTTTTGTGACAAGCACTTTAACTAAAGCGGCTAAACCTTTTTAAAATGGTAATTACTCTGCAACTTTCTAAAATTTCACAGCAGACATCAGAAATATGGTGTACAGGGGCAGCATTAGGCATCTTTCAGTATTATTTTATAGGACAATCAAGTAACTACTGCTATACATATTAAATATGCCTTAAAAGAAATTTGACTTTAAAATTTAACCTCCTTGAAATTGGGTCGCCGTATCTTTAAAAACTCCTGCTTGGAAGTCATCAAAACATGGCCACTCTATAAACCTTTTGACAATGTTTCTACCAGTGTTGCACTGAGAGGAAGCTCTTATGCTGAACTCAGCAGATGTGCAGGTTCACCAGTTGTTTGCTAATTCCTGCTGGCTAGTCTGAAGGACCTGAGAGGGGGAGTCACTGGGGAGGTGTGCTCTGTGAGGCAGAGCTTAGAAGCTTGGAAACTGCAGCTAAGTCCAACCAGGTATTTTGCACCGGTGAATGGTTGCCATGGAGATTAAAGGATTACTCAAACAAGCATGAAAGAATCTAGGGAACCCTGCAGTTATGGTTTTGATAAAGGAATAACATTAGAACATGATGTGAAAAGTGGATTTTACATAATACTGTCCCTTTAAGGATACAAAAGGTTTTATCATATTGGACTGTGAGACAGTCCGACTTGGAGCATTTAAAATGTTCGTCAGTTTGGCTAAATAAAGCGATAAACAATCAGGTGACATTTTGTCAACAGAACCGGGTCACGGTGGCTGAAAACCATCCTGCTACTGTGTATGTGTGGCAGGTCAGTGAGTTACCCCAGATCATTTCAGACCATTTAGAAGACTTTTCTCCAATTCTTTCTTCTTCTTTTTTTTGTTTGAAGAAGAAAAAAAGAAAGATATGAGATATGAGTCAGCCCCTCACCTGAAGACATTCCTATAATAGTTGAGAGCTCCTGTCAGAGCTCCCGGCTGTGAGAGTGCATACAAGTAAGCTTCCAAGTCCTCTGCAGTGAGCCATCGGCCCTTTCTCCCAATTCCGGTGTTCCGACTGGTGAACAAGGCTTTGAGGGCCTGCAGGACAAACAGACAGACAGACAGCAGACTGACACTGGAGCCGCTTGATTGGCAGAAAATTTGCAGGAGGACAGCCGACGTTCCCGTAATGTGAGACAGAGAAGCTGCAGCGCGGGTGAGATCAGCTCTGACGACCTTCAGCTGCAGTTCGGGCATCTCATGCTGGGCTTCTAAACCTGAAAAACCCAGACTGAATATGGCATCACTGTTAAAGCTGATTGTCAAAACTGCTGCCAAAACGTCAAGGATTTATAAAATTCAAGAAAAAGAAGTGAAATGGCTCACCCTCTTGCAGATTTCTAGTTTATCACACTTAAAACGTTTCAGATCAAACAACTTTCAATATCAGACACAAATATTATCAGTCTGCATCATTCACAACCACTTCACTTATTAAGTAAAATTAACTTAAAGCTGCTAAAGAGTTCATCCCTTGTGATCAGTTGATCTTCAACGAGGCTGAATTGAAAGTAGAAAAAGCCAAAAGTTCTCCATGATGATGTATGGAGATATTGCAAGTGCAGGAAGCTTTAAAAACTGAATTTTTGAATCAACTTTGGATTTTTTTGTCCAATACCAATATTTATTAGATAACCTAAAACCTTGAAGCAAAACATTTATAGTCATATTTCTTTGACTTCAATGCTGTATTCATTCTTATAGTATTAGGACTTTCTATTCGTACTTTTATGACTTTATTCTTAAAATATTGTCTTTACTTTTTGTATTATTAGACATTTATCCTCGGATTATTTCAACATTGTTGTCGTGTGACTTTTCTAGCAATATTATGACTTTTTCTCATACTTCTTTTTTCTCACAGTAAAATGACATTATTCCCATAATATTCTGAATTTATTCTTGTAATTTACTTTTTCATTCTTAGCCTGGCCCCAATACTCCATCATAGAGGACAGAAACTGTACTGCAGCACTGTTTAATGAGGCGGTAATAAAGCACCAGCTTCCTCTCATAGGAAAGAAGCCAATGCAGCTTCAGCCTCAGCACTAAGAAGCTCTATTTATGCAAAATAATTGAAATCCAATCTGTTGACAAATCTGAAATGGTCTCTGATCATTTACATATCAGGGAAAAAGGTATCAACTTGATTAAAGGGGGACACTTTAAATATTAGGTGAGCATTTGTAGATTGTACACAGGAGTGCATGTCTACCAAGACACTGACACAGAAAAACAAACACTGCAACAGTGTGTGACATTCGCCACGCACACAAACACACACGCACACACACACGCACAAGCTTGACCTTGAAAAGCATGTAAGCCCACCTTGAAGTCGTTGATGGAGAGCATGAGCTCTGGGAAGCGGGGCAGCTGGAAGAAAAAGAAATGGCTGGATTTCAGCAGCTGGCTGGGGTGACGCAGAGCGTAATCTGGAGGAGAAAGACAAGAGGGAGAGCGAGGGAGACGTTTCATTTTTGGCTTTAATTAAGAGGAAGTTTGTACACACACTTGCGAGGGCGGTGGATGGACTTTGACTTTGCCGCCCCGTCTCCTGCAGTCAAACCTGCTGTTCCAGCTTTGTGCGTGCCTCCCTGTAATTAGCTCCTCATCATCCTGCACCCCCCAAAGGCAGAGGAAGATTTGCCAGCTGCATGCAGACACGCAATCGAAATAATGACGCCTCCTAATTAACCATCATAATTCCTGTAATATTCCGAGAGCCAGATCAGAGCTTCTCTAATTAGCGTGAGGGAAAATTGGTTTTCCTTCGAAGCATGAAGAGCAAGGCGTGAGGATGAGCTTGTGGCGAAATCATACCTGTGAACACAGACGGATGGGGGCAGTTCAGGACTATCAGCTTGGTCACCATCTCAGGGTAGTGTATGGCAAACAGCCACGCTATGGTTCCACCCCAGTCGTGGCCCACAAGGCAACACCTGTTGTACCCTAGGAAGGAAACAAACACACACACACACGCACACGCCCACACACACCCACACACACCCACACACACACAACATTTTTCTTTTCATTAAAACTACACCATGTGGATATAGACTCATAAATAAATAAATACTCTCCCTCATGTAGATTTCTAGTTTATCACACTTAAAACATTTCAGATCAAACTATTTTCAATATCAGATATAAATAACATCAGTCTCCATCATTCAAATGATTTTTTTTTCTCATTTGAAAAGAGAAAAAGAACTTGGCCTCGGCTTGGTTTGTGTAACAGGATAACAATCTGAAGCAGAGCAGAGTTAGCCTCTGGATAGCTCAACACCTTAAAACCTTAAAGATAAAGGTTTTGGAGTGGCCAAGTCAAAGTCTGGACTTGCAATAGGAACCAGAAGCATAAAAACACTGTAAAAAAGCCACATATTCCCTTTTTTTTCCTCACTGACCGAAGTTCAATCAGACCAAACCTGTTTTGGATCAGTTAGAATTATCAAAATTATTTCTATTCACTAAATGGGAGAATATTTAAGATTTTTATTTATTAATGTCGTTAAAATCAGAAATCTACATACATTTTCTGAGTGTTCGGTAGCTTCTTATAGTCAGAAAAATTAAATGTATGTAAATTTCTGGTTTCAACTGTAGTTTCGAAAGCACACACACTGTTTGCCCTTTATAGCCTCTGAAACACTTTTTCACGGTACATCATAGCAGGTAACACCTTCCACCCTAAAAGAACCTTTGCTCTCGTCTAATTAATGTTTTTAAAGACCGACAGCTGAGGCAGACCATGACTAAAGGATCAGAATGATCACATAACTGTTCCCATCCCCACTGAGTAATCCCCCTGAGGAACCTGTGATAGACCCATTTCCACCTGTTTATACGATGTAGCCGCCCATCAACACCAAGCTCACACATCCTTCACAGCGACTCAGCAAAGTCTCAGCGCCGCTTCATACAAATCACCGCCTGCTCATTCCCTTTTAATGGAGGAGACGAGAGAAGCAGCCTACTGCTTTATCTATCACCTTCTGTCATATTACAAACACAAAGCTCTGTGTATTTCACTAGGATTTTATGTGGTAGACCCACACAAAGTAGTCAATAGCAACGAAGCAGAAGGAAAACAATACATTACGTTTTACAGCCTATGTCAATTTGTATTCATAAACTCTAGCCTTATGAAGTTACCGAGAGAGGGACACGGTAATACTAATAGTAATATTATTGTGAATACAAAGAACGATTCTAAAGAATTTGTAATCACTTTTATTATTTGGGTCAGGGACTGATGGAAGAGGAGGAGACTTTATCGAGCGTTGCCAGTTTAGCAAGATTTTCCCAGACAAAATCAAGTTTATGTCGCTTTTCTATTTAAAATCCTATGAAGAACAGCAAAACACCAAGAGTGTCTTTAAAAACACATTTAAAACAATAAAGATGACTTGGTGTCAGGAAACTTGGATGAAGTCGACAACTGGTGAAGTTAACGAGAATGTAGTCCTGGAGGCTATTCAAGCTAGCATGAAAGCTAGCCCAGCTAGCATGAAGGCTATCCCAACTAGCATGAAGGCTGTCCAAGTAGACCTGAAGCAGGAGCCTTATACTTTGTCCAAACGGATCAGAAAGGATCCAGAAGACAAGCAGATTCTTCTAAAATAAGGAATTAACAAGAAGGTGAATGAATTTGGGATGGAACTACAAACGACAGCTGAGCAAAGGAACGCCACTCTGAAACCTGTCATCCTCCAGATAACACAAGACGATGTGGTTTAAATCTAAGCACATTCATGTGTCCGAAAGCCTGCAGAAGGACTTGAAAACATAGTTTTAATTTGAAAACCATGTATCATTTTTTGTGCCACTTTACCCATAAAGTGTTGTTCCATCAGTTAACATAACACATTGCCTTTGTAATGTGAAAGGATGCGAAAAAGTTAAAGTGGTATGGATACTTTTGCAACTCTGTAATGTTAAAAAGAAGTGTGGGTTTTTACCAGTGGATCTGGACTGGTTCGTGTAAAGGTCTCTTAAAGTCTAGTTCAGGGCTCTGAGAGCTACAGCTCCAACATGGAAATGTTTTTGATTGTGGGTACAAAAGGAAATGGTAATTTTAGGATTTTTTTTCTGTAAATAATATTTACAGCAGCCTTTTAAAAGTCATTAGCTTCAAGCTATGTTACTTATCTTTCTTAATTTTTCATATTTATGGAAAAGTCTCACCTCCATTCAACAAAACAGTAATTTTTTCTTTTGTAGTCGAGAACTCATTGTGCTTTAAAATCTGAAAATAGAAATGATTTTTTCTTTCACTTGTTAGCTTTCATAATGGCACATTTCATGTACATATTTCAAAAACTGTTCTTTTGTGGCTCGAGTTTTATTTTGTAGCAGCGGGGGCAAAAGCGGCTCTTTGAATGGAAAAGGTTGCTGACCCCTCGTTCAGCTGCTGAGCAGAGGACCTGGCAGGTATTGTACAATCAGAGCAAGCTTTTTTTCCACGCTTTAGTGACCATCAAGCATGATTTGCACAGCAGAATAAATTATTGAGTGCTTCACTCCCTGCTGCCTGTGAAGTAACGTACAGTGACAGCAGGAACAATGCAGCGAGCTCTTCCTCCAGCCATCACTGGCTTTACTAAAACAGTGCTTTCCTTAATGTTTCACAGAAGATGTAAAGATTGTGGTGGATATCACCAAGGGCTGAACTGCTCACTGAGCTCAGATTATGGACATCAGGCTAATAGTGGAGTTTAATCCACATTCAGCTTCTTCTGGACAGGCACTGGCCTGTCTGCAAATAGAAAACCAACCAACCAGCAACCAGTAGCAGAGGCTACACTGAGCTCATAAGAACTCAACTTCTTTTATATGTTTTCTCCTATTTTTTACTCTGTTGGAGAAATGCTGTGTTATGGTAACAGTTGAGAGACAGTCAGTGAGGACACATCACTTATGAATGAGCCTTTTAGCACGACAGCAGAGGAGGCAGCATTCACAGTTACACTCATGACAAAATCAAAGCTCACCTTCTTTCAGTTCTGATAAAATCTAACTTTAAGCGCGCAGAAACACTCAACATTTTCCATACTGTCATTCCATGATGAAAAGCTGCGTCTGGGTTTTGCAGCGACGTCCACTCATGGGAAGACTAGGACAATTTATAGCACAATCAAAATTTACAGCACCATCAAGTAACTGTTACCTTCAGTTGTTATTAAAATGCTGTATATATCAAAAGTGACAAAAGACATTTGTCTTTGCAATTTGACGCATTGAAATTGGGCCACTGTCTCTTTAAGAAGCTCCTGCTCTTTCCACCACCCCGCCTACAGCACATCGTCACTCAATGCTCCTTCATTATGTTGTTCTTAGGATCATTGGACTGAGAAGTTATGATGGAGGAACAACACTATAACACGATTCAAAGCTCAAAACAGTTGATTTTAAGTCCCTTTAAATAATCTTCCTCAGTATAAAGAATAATAGGAATAGAATTCTGTGGAAGTACTATAATCTTTCTAATTCTTCTCAGATTGATGTGCAGCAGCAGTTGCTTCTCTTAGGAAGTTGTCGTTGTCTTTCCACCCTGACACTGTGTACATGCAGAACTCCCAATGACCCAGGATGTGTTCACTTTAGCATCAGCCCGTTGCTACTTCCTCTGTTCCATTTTGCTTTTATCTTTGTTTAAAGACAATAGCAGTGTGAGTTCTGGTGCTTATTTTCACATGCTTGACTTTTAAATTTGAAATAACATAGAACCAAGTGAGGATTAGAGGATTTACTGTATCTTCTGAAAGGTAAAACAGAGGGTGTACTTTCTTTTTTCAATAACTTTAAATATTTTTATTTTATAAAGCAAAAGTTTGCATCGTTTGTCTCATGTTAATGGAAAAAAAGAGAAATATGATGAATGTTACTGTTTTTCAACCATAGTCTAACTGGAATACATTCAATGTTTTTTTCAAGTTTGAATGGTTGGATTTATACTTACTTTTCACATTAAAAATTCAATACTGCTACAGGCTGCAACAACTAAAGAACCAATAAATGAAGGTATAATGTCGTCATTGTGCTGATAAGCCATTTTGACCGTCAGCCTCTGTAATCAGCTTTATTTTTAGCTTCCTGAAAATAGTTGATTGGAATCAACTCCCTGAAACCTAAACGCCCATTAGTGTTCAAGATGCAGGACAAACCGGGAGAATCTTTCTGTAGTGAGACGAAGTAAATGTAAAAGTGTGTGCGCCTGCTAATGGTTCTGATAAAGCGAAACAATATGTCAGGGGTGGACATTGATGTAAAGCTTGTGCCCCTTTAACTGGTTAAATAGTTTCTGCAACTGGTTTATATAAAATACATGAAGGGACGTCTGATGTGCCAAAAAGCACCTTTGCTTCCGTTTCCTCTTCAAATACAGACATCTTCGTGTTAATGAACAACGGCAACTCCAGGAAAAACAGAAGGTGACCGTTCGAATTAGATCAGGTTCCTGTAGCTGCTGCAAAAGAAACCACTTGGCACATTGTTAGTTCTGAAGTGACAGCTGAGAACCTGACTCTTCGGCGACACTTCAATGCTGGATTTAAATAGAACCTTAAAAAGGAGCTAACGTGTGAAATCTCCATCAGTTTTCAGAGTAAAAGGAGGGGGAAAAAAGCAGCAGCTATTCTGGTCAGATAATTGTCAGATGATGGTGGTGGTGTGTGAGGACAGCCTCCAGCTTGCTCCCTGCTAGTGTTAGGATGGAGTCAGCAGGCTGACTCACAGGAAGTTTGTCATGCTGTGTGCGCTGCAGGCCTGAGGGTTGTCCAAAGACCACAGACTGATAAACAAGTTTATATTTGACCTGAGACACCGTCACAACACCGTCCAGCCTGCCCTCTGGAGATCACAGGGAGGCACTTTTTTACCCAGATACTCCACGATGTCTTTCACGTCAGTGACCAGGTGGTCCAGCTGGTAGCTCTCCGTGGAGAGCGGCAGGTCGGATTCGCCGTAGCCGCGCATGTCCACGGCCACCACACGGAACTCGCTCTTGAACTCACGCAGCTGGTAGCGCCAGGAGAACCTGAAGAGAAACATGCATGGTTGTGATTCTGTCAGGTCGTAGTCATATTTAAAAAAAATTTGAATATCCATTCAAGTGGGGCTTGTCAGATTTTGAAAATAACTTTTAAGCAAGTATTAACCCTCCCACGGTTTTATGAACCCTGGGAGTTTTTTACCGTGTCCGCGGTCTGGAGGGGTCGCACTGACCCCGCGTGCACTTTTACTTTTTTTTTCTTTTTTTGTGCGTGGTTTAGGGAACTGACAGTCTGACCAAGCTCCTCCCTGAGTCCTGCAGTCTTACCACCAGAGTTCAAATACTTTTCATGAAGCCGGCATTTATGTTTTTAAATGTACTACCTTTACTGGTCTGTAGGGATGGTCAATATGGACCGAAAGTTTTATCACAATATTTTGTGGTAAAAAATATTTTTACCACATTGTGATGATTCAAACCATTTATTACTTTTTTTTAGGTAACTGTAAAAAAAAGTAATTTTTTTTACTTTTACCTGTAAAAGCTGCATGCTGTGTCATGCAGCTGTGATTGCTGCATGACACAGCAATCACAGCTCTACCAACACAAATACTGAAGCATAAGAGAAACATTCACATTTCTCATATTCTTCTTTAGGGCTCCAGCCACATAAAGAAGTGTGATTTATATCACTGTACACGTATTTTCAAATTTATTGATCTTTATTTATACTTTCATTGAAAAAAAAGTGGTGAAAATAGGAAACAACCATACAGTATGAATAGTTTTGGGAGGTTTTCAATATTATTAATCAGGAAACCATCTTTTTTTTTTTTTATGTTTTGCATCTAAACAATCCAACAATTTAGTTTGCTTCAATAAAATTTTGCATGTTTTAGTTCATTATTTAAACAGATAAAGATAGAATAAAATGAACATTTTTACATTTACGAAAATAAAAGGGTGCTTTTAACTTGGCCCTCAGGACAAAAATTGGGACACAGCTGGATTAAACCATATTTATTGATAAGAATGGTCCAGTCAAAGTTCAGACCTGCAGTGAATAGGAAATTAGAGCTGAATACAAGCATGCAATGTTGCATCCTGCTGTACGATCCTCTGTACGCTGCTCTGGATTTCTAAAAGTAAATGAACAGATTTCAAAAAGGAAGAGCTGGATCTTTCTGACCACCTTCAGCTCAGTTCATCATTCCAATCAGGAAGATGGAGAGTGAAGTAGAAACTGCTCCTGTCTACTGTTAAATGAATCCCTTTCCAGCCCTCAGCCTGCATAACGTCCTACAGATATAGACAGGCGTATAGCTCTTTGGCTTCAGTCCAGGACACAATGCTCAGCATATGTATGATTTTTTTCCCCCCATTTCAGGATAAGGACATCTTGAAAGACCCCCCTCACCTTCCCCATGCCAATTATAATCCATATGTGAATAAGACTGGGATAGATTTTTGCTGAAGTCAGAATGCAGATAATAAACAGTGCTGCAGCCGCCTTACGGTGAGGAAGTGATGCAGTCAATGGATGTTGTATGCAAAATGCAGAGTGTAAATGTTTGCAGCTGAACCCAGAGCGGTGCTCTCACCGCTCCACCTACCAGAACTCGGGGAAGCCGTGCAAAAACAACATGAGGGGCTTTCCTCTCTCCCCAGCAGCGACGTAGTGGAACCGCAGGCCAGACTCCTGCAGAATGGAAAGACGCACAAATAAACCCTGCGCCGACAACCCCCTCCTCCTCCTCCTCTTCATCCCCAAACACAAAATACTGACTCAGCATTCCATGATTTACTGTACCTCAAGTGAAAAACTGAGAATCAGCTAATGTTAAAGCAGTGAGCACACACACACCTCAAAAGAAAATAAAGCATGTCATCTGCAGTGTACGAGTTGAACATATTTCACTGAAAAGATTAGTGCGACTTGTGATAGGTGTCAATCTACAACACAAAAAATTATAATCTGTAGGCAACTCCTTATGATTGAATTTTGTCTTTGCATTTACCTCTCAACGATGTCATGAGGGTTACAGCTGCAGTTTTTATTTTAAGAATGTATATGTTTTTTTTATATATTTGTTAAAATTACCATTATGTCGTGAAACAACCAATCAGACCCAGGAGGAGGTGCTTAGTGCTGGCAATCACTCCGGTGCTCACCCTCTGCTGCTTGCTACACAAATGACGATGCTAGTCAGCATAGATGAAGGTGCACAAACAATTGTTATGTATGTTTTCTTCCCCTCCTCTTACACATTGAGCAGCGTACAGAAGGTTAATAGACAGCGCTAAGTTTAACCAGGGGAGGTGCATTTTTGTAGACAGCACTAGCACTGGGAGGAGGAGGAGGAGAAGCTTGATTTCTTTCACAGATTATCTGTCTCATAACAGGACATGGTGACAGAAACATATTTTTGTAAAATGTGACATTTTGCAGTTTTAAATCACTTTGCATCCACCTGTGCCTTTTGTTTTTCCAGAATCCTTATTGTAGATTCAAGAAGAAAGAGTGATCAATTCCCAAACAGATGATAAGCTTTTTCATCATCTGTATCTCTGATCCACCTGTCAATAATACCTGTTAGAGTGAAAAAGTTAGTGTGTGTTTTAAAGCATACCTTTTAAAAAAGGTATTTCTTGAGGCCTTGTTGAGACCAAAACAAAACTTTTCAGCCTACAGAATGCTACGAGAGGCCAAAAAAACTAACACTTTTCACGTCACCCTGAACACACCACCCTCACTTTTAAACGATGTGAGTTGGAATTTCGTTCAGATGGCGTTAAATATAGGTAAATCCTAGAAGAAAATATCTAAAAGGTTGGCAAAAACTTGGGAGTCAGTAAGAGGCTTAGCTTCTAGCTGGACAATGACCCTACAGTTTTTGGTCATTGTGCAAAAAGTGGGGCGCTGCGATAGCGAAGGCAACAAAAAAATGGTGAAAAAAACCAAAAAATTCACACTTGAGAACATGTTTTTGCTTGATTTTCTTTTTTTAGTATCATTTGAGTCGTGTTATCTGATGACAGGCAGGTATAAACGGAGAAGCAGAAATGAAAGCTCTCAGGAGAAAACAAAAAACAGAGGAGGGATGACGAAAGATGTCATAGGTATGAGAAAAACTTTTCAAAGTGGTTGACAGACAGTAGGTAGCAATTTCAGTCTGTCAAGAGGAGACTTGTAAATATTCGGGTTAACTTAAGTCACTAGTAAAATGCAACTCTTGCAACTGTGCTGTGCATGTGTATAGCACAGTTGCAAGTGAAAACTCTCCTACACACTGTATGTTACAGACACCTCAGACAGTAGCTGCCCTCCTGACCTAAACATACAGATACAACAACTGGGTTTGGGGAAATCGAAAAATGCTGTTTACAAATTGGCACTAGTATCTAGTATCTGGTATGTTACATAAAGCCTCAGTAAAATATATTACTGTATCAGGTTCAAAAGGGACAAAACATAGGATAATCCGACGGGTGTGAATACTTTTGAAATCCATTGTAGTGCAGCACATTAACATTTTAACTAGATTCAGCTGAAAGAAATACAGGCAGAGGAACACAAGACATCATCTGGACTGCAGCACTTCATGTCAAAAACAAACCTCCAATGATCTTTACACTGACAAAACCAACAAAGGAGGGTCAGGGGTCAGAGGTCACTAAGAGCAAAATCGTGCTTATGGATCAAAGCAGTGACAAACTGGAGCCTCCACTCAACAACCAGTAGTTTCATTTTACTGCTATCTGCATTATGTGTTTTCACTTGAATATATTGATTCTACAGATCAGTATTTCATTTGCAAAACATAAAGGAGGTGAAGCTCTTCTTTGGGCAGAGCTGCTCAACGGGATTATCAACAAAGTCCCAGATCAGCTGTTAAAACACGCAGTGAACACAGTCTGCGGCTGAATCCCGAGTTCTTCTTGTACTTGTGACAGATTACTATGGGGGGGTGAAAACTCTCCTACACACTGTATGTTTGGGTTGCGGGAGGATTTAGTGACCAACATACTAAATTACATAATCGTTTTAACACGTCCTGAAGCTGTATAGGTTTGTTGGTTGTCTGGAGGCAGGCTGGCGTGAGGCGGAGGAGCTGTTCGTTCAGCACCGCCACCTGAGCTCCGCCGAGCCAACAACAACAACAACAACGAGAGACCGCTTCACGACTCGGCTCAACAGAACCAGGCCCCTGTCCGGCTTGTCACGACTCGACGGAGCGGGAGGTGGGGGTTAAAAAAAACAAAACAAAAAAAAAAAAACAGAAAGAGAAAAAAGAAAGAGGGGGCGGGGAGGGGGGCGAAAAAGGTGTGGGAGCACACGTGAACACACGCGCGAGGGACTCAAACACAATGAGTTCCAGCTCGGGCGCGAGACGGCGCGCGCGTCTGCGAGTCTTACCTTGATCCTAACATAACAATGAGTTCCCAAGGACGTGTCATTCAGACAAGCCGGGGGAGTTTCACGTATCCCCCATTGGAAGGTTGCTGTCGGTCTCAGCACGATGTTCCAGCAAAGTTTCAGCAGGGCTGCGGCGGTGCAGAGAGCACAATAACCGTAGATCAGCGCCCAGTATCCCCAAACTCGGATTTTCAGCGCAAGTCTGATCAGAAATAACAGCAAGTTGTTCAGGACTCTCGCCATCTTCGCATTGCCGCAGGAAATCAATCCAGGTCGCTTTGCCTATTGATTCGCTCCCGTTAAACCTGCCGCTGGTATTAAACCACAGCTCCGGGGGGAGGCGGTCGTCTCGCTACCAGCTCATACGCACGACTGTCTGAAGGGAGGGTCCCGACGAGCGGCTGAATGGGACGGTGGCACGAGCGTCACGTCAGATTTTCGCGCTTGCGTGTGACACCGGCGGTGGTTTTGCGGGACGCGGTGCTGCCCGACAGGGAAGGACGGACCAAATGTCAGCCAGTGACCCGTCAGCGGCGGAGGATTATGGGTTATTTTCCTTTGCTTTCATCGCACCCGAGAAAACACGGCGCTGCTTTTAGGGCAGAGAGAGGAAGTCCAGAAAAATCACTGCAAAACGCTATGGCGTCACGTCGCTGCTATGGCAACAACACCGCAATGACAACACAGTCTGCGTGCTTACACTGCAATCAACTGCTCTGGATTATGTTTCAAATATCTCACCAGGCAGTTTCACACACATAAGTCATGGCATGATAGCTGAGGTTATAATAATCTATTTGAAATAAATCATCAAAGGGAGTGTACTAAAAATATGGAGAGTTAGAGGTCAAATGTGATCCAGGACATTTGTAAAAAGAAAGAGGACTGCACTCAGCGTTCAGTCAATTCCTCTAACATTAAAACATGCCACATGGTCAACAGAGATAATCAATAGCTACAGGCACTCATGACTTTACAGGTTGGCTTCAAGTTAACAAGAAAAGTGTGTAGATTGCTTCCATCGTTGAGCACTTGCATCCAAGTCATATTCTTCACGGTGATTAACACGTCTGTCTACAAGGCAAGGTTCAGAAAGACATGGACTAGCATGTTTGAAGCAATTGAAAGGCCAGCAAAGAGTCCTTACAACCACGTAAAACTTAACAGTAAATACAGTGAAGACTGTGAGCCACATCTTGTCGTCCAACATCACTGCGTTACCTCAAAAATGCATATCTAAAGATTGGTAAATTCCCCTGAAACCCCGTGAAAAGCCTTTCCAGAACAGATGAAACTATGCCATTAAACGGTGTGGATTAAAAACTGGACGATTCAATTCATACATGAAGACTTTTGGCAATTTAATAGATCAGGATTTATGAGGATATTGTTTTACTGGACTCCAATAGGATTATTCTAATCTCAAATCTAAACGTATTAAAATAGCCTCCACAGTGTTGTAGCCTATTCAACAGAGATCAAAATTGAAATGTTTTCTTAAATCTAAAGGTGCCAGGATTGCAAATTATTTTTGTCTTAATCATGAAAACCAATAAAAGTTAAAAAGAGTATGTAATTGTGACCAAACACATTTACATTTAGAAGCAATTATCCTGAAATCTTCAAGATGAAGGATTCAGTCCAACGACAAGGTGTAGTTTGTGTTTTTTTTAAGTGGCCCCAATATAAAAACTAGAGGAAACTTAACAAATGAAGTTTGTGGTCAAAGAAGAACTTTGCAGAAGCAAAATGTAAATGAGATATCAGACTCAATCATTGGTTGGTGTAGACTGATTAGTGAAAAATAGCTTTATTTTGTTAATTAAAAGAAAACCTTTTTAAACATATACAAACATCTTGGAAGATCTGCTACTATTGTTCACGACTGCAGAACAGTCACAACTGCATATGTATGACCAAACAACGCAGGACATGTATAGTTAACATTGTAATAATAGCCCAGCAAAAAGCTGAAGTAAATCTTTAAGCTGGAAAATCTTTTGAACCCTATTCCATTATTCTACATATTATTATTGTAATGCAGGAATGTCTGATGCACTCAAATCCGCATTTGCGAAAAAAATAAATAAAGTTATTATAAATCTCCTGAAAGGAATCGATTAAATCCGAGAACTAACAGAATGTAAGATTTCTGACAAAATGCAGTAAACTGTCAAAGGATGAACAATAATGTAGTAAACGTGAGTTCAAAAAATAACAGTGCTACAAACACTTTAAGAGTGCATTAGTGCAATATCAAATGCTAACAGAAGGTCGGATCTATTTGCATTTTATCTTTTACACCTCCTCCCATAGTTTAACCTTTCAGGCTTTAAGTTTATTGCCTCAAGCCGGAGAGTGCATCTCACAATGTTACACCTCAAGACAACTGAAGATCTTTGAGGGCAGAGCTTTGGTTTGCAGCTTCCTTCTTCAGTCCAGGCCAAGTTCAAATGAGGTCATGATCTCCCGCTGCATGGTCATGTCAATACAAGACATCTATACGAAGAGAACAACAGTTAAGTTATGTCAACGGCTGCAGCACGGTTTCCCCCAGCAACCGGCTAAAGCCGTCGGTAGCGGCGCTAGGGGCAGTCCTCCAGATGAACATTAAAAAGTTTAAAACAATGTTAAAAGTTGACAGGAAATTTTGGAAATAAATACAACAGTAGACTAAGTAAAACTGTTGTGCATGTATAACCAAATGCCATCACCTTTTTAAATCGATAACCGTCTTCTCAAGCTCACTGAAGCTTTAGCAAAAAATAGGTAGAAAGAGTCAAAACTTCATAGTTAAACTGTGTGTGAGTAGAACCGGAGCAGAACAGCAGCTCCATGTATTGGCAGAGATTTTCAATACAAAGGGGATCGTCCGGTTGTGTCTGCCCTTGCAGTGTACTGACTGGACAAAAGTGCCCTGAAATCTAGCGGCTGGTCGCTAATAAGATGAACATAACATACAAACTGCATGTCATTTGCACCAAAATGTGTTTTTTTTTTGTATTTTATTTTCCCAAATTATAGACTTCACTGTGTGTTCAGATTCTCAACGCATTTACACCAAGAAAAAAAAAAAGTAATGGCTGCCGCCAATTATGGTGTTAGATTGAGGTGTTAATATGCATCTCAGCATTGATACTAGCAGCTTTGATATTTGATGCGTACGTTGGTGCAATTATTCTCCAAATTGATAAATGGAGGCGATGATGCTCTTCGGAAGCACCTGCTAAAGAGATCGATGGCTCACAAATTTCACTTAACTCGTCTTTTTGATCACTGTTACTGGTGTATAAACCTCCCACCCCCAAAAAACACTTAAAATAAAGAAACAAATTATGTTTAGCATGGGTCAAGTAAAGCTGGGCTTATAACACAGTGGGGGAAACCCTGTGCTGCAGGGAAGTGTTCCAGAGTGAGAAACAGAGCAGTGTACTAACAGCCTCCCTCCTGCGACGCTCCTGCTCTTTCCTGCGGGCCAGCTCTCGCTCTTTATCCACAGAAAACTGCTGGCTCTGGGCCTTCGCTTCACTTTGAGACCTCGACTGCTCCACTCGTTTGGGAGCTTCCAACCCAGCCTCCGGGCAGATGCTCTCCAGCAAATCCGGATCCTCTTTAATCTTCTCAGGAGGTTGCTCTGTTTTACCCAAAGCTGTAAAGCTGAAGGAGACATACTGAGTCACAGGAACACAAAGAAAAACTAAATTAGCTTTAACGGGGAACACAGATTGTGTTCTTTGGTGAACACCTGTTCTTTTCAACAGGCTCCATCACTCCGTTTTCATCCGATGCTTTTTTCTTTTGGGCTTTCTCCCGTTCTTCCTTTTCTATGGCGGCTTTGCGGAACATCTGGAAGCTCTCTTTAGAGGCCTTGATGGCAGCTGGAGTGACTGACTGCCTCACAAGTTTTGCCCATGACTCTGCATTTTTCAAGAAAATGTCCTGACAAAGAAAAGTGACAGAATCAGTCAGAAGTTTGCTTCAAAGGGGCAGCGTCATACGTTTTCTAGGCACATGTTGCCATTTTACAACACAATCAAGTAACGACATTACCTTCAGTTGTTATAAAAAATGCTGTGTATATAAAACATTACTTAGAACAAATGTGACTTCCTAATTCAATGCCTTGAAATGGGGCCCGTTTTTGAAACTCTGGCTTCAGGAAATGATCGCATCATGGCTCCTCTATTAACCGTTTAACAACGTTTTTACCAGCATTCAGAAGTATCTTATATAATGAGCTCAGCATAAGCATACTTCCACCAGGTGTTTGCTAATTGCTGTTGGCTAGTCTGAAGGAGTTGAGTGGGTTAGGAATACTTTCATCTGTTTCTCCCAACCTTTTTGGGAATCTGGGATTTGTCCTCTTCAGTAGATTTACTCGTAGTCTGGCTGAGCGGTATCTCGCTAGCCTGACTATCAGGAAAATCTTCAGGATCCCGGAAATCCGTCAAATAAACTTCCAGAAGGAAAAACAAAAAAGGTTTTATAAATATGCCTCTAAACTGACAATAGTGACATCAGATTATGTGTTTTTAAGGAACTTACTGTCACCCATCTCTTCTTTGAAGAGAAGTGGACTGTCAGTGAGAGGAGACAGCACTGCACCCTGATAGAGGAGACATTGGGTTTTACACAGAAACATCCTGATGCTGGACACACAGGCTGCTCTATGGAGAAACTATTCTATTCTTCACAGTTAAAGCACATTGCAAACATATTATAATTCAAATGAAAATTTTACAGCTGAAACAAAAAGTTTGCATACACCAAATTAAGACATAATCTTTTTCCCCACTGCAATGATAGGGAAGATTAAAGTTTTCATCTTAGGTCAGTCAGAATTACAAAATTTTTTCCTATTTGCTAAATGTTACAATTATGAAAGAAAAAATGTCAGTTTTATTTATCAATGTCTTAAAAAAACCCAAAAAAAACCTAAAAGTTTCCACACAGAATTATCACTGTCTCTTTAAACAATGATGATGATGATGTCACGGCTTTGGAAACATCTGATAGGTTAAAAACAAATTTGATTTAACTGGATAAATTTCATATTTTCTCCGTATTGTGGCACCGAGCAAACGGAAATCATTTTGGCGGTTCTAAACAAAAGAAGTTTGGCCCGATTCAACTTCAGACAGTGAAATTCTATTCAGTGCAAAACCAGTATATGTCTGGTTTTAACTATAATGATAGGCCTGGTTCCAAGGTTTATTCCAATTTCAAATGGACTTCAGAAACATCAGAAATTTAAAAAAAAAAAAAAAAAAAAAGAAAAAAAAAAGGCTTTGTAAGAACATGGCATTGCTAAGTTCTTTCAGTTTGTGAAGAGTACCTCAAATCTGGCAGCAGCCCAGTCTGGCAGCGCTTCAGGAGAGGCCATGGGGGATAAGAGCGCAGACAAATCTGCCAACAATAAATTACACTATGTTGAACACCTTTACTAAAATGTTTACTTGAAAGTACAAGAGATAGATCAGGCCTGAAGCCAGAGTTGACAAATCAGGTAATTCCTCCTAAAAGCTCGGGGAGCCACAGATTTACCTTGCGGGGACATGGGCAGCTCGTCATAGAAGTGGCCTGGGATTTGTGGTATTTGGTCATTTTTAGTTTCTAGAAGCGTGGACTTGATGGGGTGTGATGGATGACGGGTTCTGATCAAGGCCTTCGCCGACTGTCTGATCTCCGATACCCGCTTATTGCTGAGATTGTGGGTCACCTTTAATTGGAGGATAAACATTCATCACTACTACAATATCCAAGTTGTAATCCTAAGAGGAAAACATGCGCTCCTACCTTTTGGTGAATGTTTTGACAGGGATCCTTAGACATTTTCTTCAGTTTTGGCACTGTAAAAAAAAACAAAAGAAAGAAACACACAAATCAAGCTTTTCAATCTGCTTGGCTAAACATCTAATTATTTGTTCTTAATACCCAGTCTTAAGAAAATCAGAACCATGTCAAACAAATAAACGTTTGACAAGCAAAAATATGCAGCTGATTGACATTTCAAAAGCTTCAATAAGCGTCTGAAATGACCTCAAGTCAGCAGTGCTGACTTGAGCATTGGATTAAAAAAAAAAGAAAAAAAAAAAAAAAAAGTTAAATTCCAAGAAAAAATACTAACATTTGTTGATTAATCGCAGAAAGAAAGAAAAAAAAGGAAATTTCTCAGTTTCAAAAGGTTGAAAATATGCTAGAAAAACCCCCACATATGTTCTAGAAAAAAAATGTGGAAATCGTTGAGATTTGTTTTGGTGGAAACTTACTCCTGCTTTGTGTGTGTTTTCTAATCTACAATGGCCCAAATATGCCATTGTGCAGCACTGATGAGGTTTCAGAGCAGGAGTAAAGCAGAAGGTTTAAACTTCAATCTCAAGAAGGAATGTCAGATCCAAGACAGCCACAACCATGAAGAGTTAATAAACACTCAGCCATGCTCATCAATGACAGATGATCTATTCCATGACATGCTAATCTGAAAGATCTCTGCTGCTCAGATACTGAACAGTCTGTATAATGTATTTGCCGCTCACCACTGTTTTTGAAACAGTCTGGATTCTGGAATCAGCTGATATGTGGTTGAGCTGCACAAGTCTAATGCATTTCTGTTAATATTTGTTGATTATAACCAAGTCTACTCTTTTATTGTTGCAAGATATCAAACACTACAGGGAAATAAAACAGGTTACTTTCAGTGACCTGAATAAATCAGGTTAAACATTTTTGTCAAAGCTACACACAAGATTTCTTGTCCAGAAAAACCCTCAAAAATGAGTAGATGTGAGGGCCAACAAACACAAGTCACACCTTTACTGTGTAAGCAAACACAGAAACACTGGACTCCTCAGCAGGGCTCAGTCAACAAGCCTCACAAATTAACATGACATTCATGATGAGGTTTTTATGGAAAACTTTCTGATCCAAACTGGATGACCTCCACCAATTCCTGCATGTTTTCAGCAGTACATTGGATCACAGTGTTAATCTTCAGGGATTACAAGAGTAACTCAACATTTGCCATACTTTGCTTCTGTTTTTCCAAATAAAACAGCAAACACAATCAAGATTGTTCAAGCCTTTTATAGGCGTCATTTTGAGCGATTACAGTAGGGAAAGCATGTGTGTGATACACCCATTTTTTCAGGATTTTCCCTATTAAAAAATTAAAAAATAATCCAGAAAAAGTCATTTTGTGAGATGTTTAAATAATTCCTGCATTGTTTACGCAGTTGATTTATGCACCTGCCAACCAGCATGGGACAAGGCCACGAGGTCAGATGAAACCAAAATAAAACTTGTGGGATGAACTCCACCAAGAACACCATGGTAATGAAACACAGTGGTGGAAGCATCATGCTTGGGTGTGCTTCTCTGCAGAAGGGACAGGAGGACTGCACCGTATTGAGGAGAGGATGGGTGAGGTCATGTATCCCCATGACCTGAAACCAACAGCAAGTCTTTGGAGGGAGCTGAAGCTTTGAGTTGCCTAGCGGCAGTCCAGAAACCTGAACGTTCTGGATAAGAGCCAAAATCCCTGCTGCAGGGATTGACAACCTGGTAAAGAAGCACTGGAATATTTGGAATTAAACAAAAGTTTCTATTATGTATATTATGTTCTATTTTATAAAATATGGTAATTATTTTATGCAATGTGTTTTTCCGCATCATTTCTGTTTGAGTCCGTCCCTCACAGTCAAGGTGTGACTAATCATGAAAATTACAAACCTTTTCAGGTTTTGAGAATTATATATAGAATACCTTTTCCACACAAATGAACAACTGGCAAATTACTGTGGGCAAAACATGTGCATTACTCCCACCTTGTGGTAGAATTGCATTATTGCAAGTACAAAAATTTCAATGAAAAGCTTTTGATAAGTCATATACTTTCACCATCCAACAACAACAAGATTCATCACTAACTTAAAGCTGACTAGATATGTTATTCATAGACTAAAAAAAAAAATTTCTCATAAAGAAATTTAATCTGAGTGACACCAAATATAAAAAAAGATCAAATGTGACAGTTAGTTATTGTAGTAAAATGGACTTCTAATTTAATTAGTTTTTTAAACAAAAAAAGAAACGAGAATGTGGATTAGATGTCAGATAAAATAAATGTTCTTCTGGTGTGAATACATTTATCTGAAATGTGTCTTATTTGAGTGTGAGGTAAGTAAAAAAAAAACAAACAAACAGGATTGTGTTTCACAAAAAGGTATACTAAAAAAGGAAATTTAAAAATGGGAATGAAAATAATTTTCCAAACTTTTTTGTGGGTATAGGCAAACTGAAAACAGTTTAACATTTGTGTGAACCAGCCAAAAGTGGAGAACAAAGTGAAAAGCCAACCTGATTCAGAGTCACTGCCGTCACTGGAGCTGGAGCTACTGTCACTGCTGCTGCCGGAGCTGAACGAGGAGCTGCTGCTTTTGCTGAAAGGTGACTGGCGGCTGTTACCTGAGACTTCAACTTAAACAGTTCATGAAAACAAAACAACAAAAATCAAAAATAAAAAAAAACATTTTAAAATCTCAGAGCCTCAAATTAGGAAGCAGATCCCTGAAACATGTTGACCCGATCTTACCCAGTGGTTTCTGTTTCATCAACATGTTCTTTTTGTTGCCCATAATTGATCTCTTTCCACCCTCCTTTGTTTTTTCATTCTTAGGTCCTCCTTTGGGGATCAACAACTTTTTTTCTAATGCAGAAAACACATAAACACCTTAAACAGTCAATTAGCTGGAGAATAGCATAAAAAAGACTGGAGGAGTGAAGCTTGAGCAGTGGAGGAGGTGAGGTGTTCTTACTGTTTCTGCTGCTGTTGCATTTACTGAGACTGGTAGCAACAAACTGTTGCAAGGCTCTGAGAGTGGAAGCTTTGAGCTTTTCAAAGTCCACTTCCACCTCCCCGGATTCAGCCGTTTCCAAACACGTCTCCCTGCTCTTGATGAGGTTCAGCATCTCGATCAGTTTTTTACTGGGTAGCTTGTCGATGTCTGCCTTTAGCTGCGTCTTCTCCTGGTTACTCAGTGGGACTGAAACCACCTCGCTGCACTTCGTTGGGACTCCAGGATTGTGGGGTTTAACTCCATGCCTGAAAACGCAAAAAAACAAAACAACAACAAAAAAAACAAACTATTAACAGTTTATCTTGGACTAATACTAGCTGTAGGGTTCAAAAACCAAACTCCATTTTTGTGACACTTACAGAGAGGTGCTTTTGCATTTCGAAATCATTTGCACTATAGTGTTGTATTTTGCAGAAACATTCTTCAGTCGAGAAAGGCCCTTCTCGTTGGCTCGTTTTTCCTTTTTCAGCTTCTCTTTCTTCTTCGGCTTCAGAGGCTCTTTGGTGAGCTGCTTCAGCTGATCGCTGACCGCTTTCAACTGCCGAAATAACCAGAAAGTGAGGAAAATTAGAGGAAAATATATTGTAGTTGTGCTTGTGTGATCCCAACCTTCTCTTCCAGATGAGCCAGCTGCATGGCAACCTCATCTGACGACCTCTCTGACTCGGAGGAGTTGTTGCTCAGAGAACTCTCAGAGGTTGAGGGACTTCCAACTCGGTTCGACTGCTGGTTTTCGGCACATTGCAGAGAGACGGAACACCCTTCTGGTTTTTGGGGAATGTTCATGTAGCGGGCTTCAAAAACCTCCTGTTGAAACAAGAAAAAAAAAAATTTTGCACAAAAAGGGGAATGTGTTTGTTTGATCATCTGTTTTTGTTAAAGTTTCTTGGGATTAAATTGTATACTTTTGGAAAGCGTCTTTATGTCCCTTCAAACTGGCTCAATCATACTTACATTAGGGTTTAAATCTGCTGGTCTCACCCTATACTAGACAGGAAGAGCAGCATACCTGCAGTTTTTTGGCCATGTAGACAACATCATGTGACGGAGGATTGTATCTGTAGCAGTTTGAGAACATTAGTCGCACGTCAGCAGCAAATTCCTTGGCGTCTCCGTATTCCTGCTGGTCCATTTTTTTCTAGAGTTTAAAACTTGCATCAGAACAAACTGGATTTTGGAACACTTCAAATATTCTGACGTCTCTGTAGCTTTACCTTGATGGTGCTCAGGTCCATTGGCTGTTTGATGATGTCATGGTAGTCATGGAGCCCCAAAGCCACTGCGTCTACCGGCGTGTAAAAGGGCCAGGCGTAGGCGTAATGCCTCTTGGACAGCATCTCTTTCAGGATGTTGTTGCAGTACCTGAGCTGCTCTGGCATTCTGACCCTCTTGTCCTCAAAAGCAGGCAAGTCCTTCTTTGGGGGCTTTATGGGCCGTCCGTTGCTTGTTCTGAAGAACAATGTGCAAGGCACTGAAGGTTCCTCATCAGGGGAGACCTCACTGTTTGTGAAGACGGAGGTGGTGGATGTTGCCGAGTCGGCTTTCCGCTTCAAGGCTTTTTTAATCTGAATATTCAGACAGGAGGGGAAAGAGATGAGCTCTGTGTGTCGCTTACTGCAGCATGCAGACACATTCAGGACACAAGCTGCATGAGCAAATCAAACCTTACTGTTGTGTGTGTTTTTGCAGCGAGTTGGTTGGGTGGGTTGAGCTGAGCCACATCGGGAGGAATGACCGTCACCATCTGCTGGAGAACAACGTCTGATATACCAGACTTCTGCTTCACTGCATCTGCTTCAGGTGGGGATTAAAAACACTCGCATGGGCTGGGAAGAACTTAGACAGGTCACTGCAGTTACTGGAAGAGTCTGCTATGGGATAACAACAGTACTTTAGTTTATGGCTGAAACGATTAATCGTTTATTATTGACAAAATAAACTAATTTGGTAATTGGTTACTTATTAACTGCAGAATACAGAATAAAAAAAGGCAATTTTTTGGAAAGAACAACACAGTGTGAATAGTAATTAAACATGTGAATATATGAAAGTCTAGGCATTCTGGATCCAAGTTAACTTTGTTCTACCCAGGACTCCTAAAGTGGCATAGTTTTAGCTACAAAACTTCAGTTCAAACTAAACCCATAGAAAGAAAACTAAAACTTTAGTTCAAAGAAAAAAATAAAAATAAAATAAATCTAAAGCTAAAACTTTTATTAAAAGAAATATTTTGTTACACATTTGTTGAAAGTGTCACAATATTATGACAGTAACGACACAATGATCCGAGAAAAAAAAAAGAGAAAATAAAAGTGGTGCTCCTCTGCTTTTTCCCATTGCAAAACAACCAATCAGAGCCAGGAAGAGGGTCTTAGTGCTGTCAATCATGCTTGTGTGCGCTGTTGAGAATACACAATTCTGTGTTTTCCTTCCATCTCCTTTAGCAAAGCTAAAGGAAATGACATGTTAGGAAACGCACTCAAAGCCAGGGTTAGAGGATACGACACACTAAGGAACGCCCTCTTTGGATGTAGCTTAGATAGAGGCTAACAAAGAGAACGGGAAACTTTTGTTTGATGCCATTTTGTCCCGCTAACTCCTAAAAGTAGCATGAGAAATGGACCAGCTGTATTTTGGTATTAATAAATGGAATTCATGAATTCAACTCACTGACTCTTCTTCAACCTCATACATCAAGAACTGAGCATGGAGAATGGATAAATTCTCCACAGCGCCTTCTTTCTTTTTTAAGCTGCAGATGCCTCCTTTGGTACAAATGATCAAGTATTCACTAAAGGGGTGCTGTTACTGCAATAGGCAATGTTAGGCAAAAAAGTATTTAATTTAAAAAAGGAATTAAATTTTTTGTTTTTATCTTTAAATTCTAATACAGTATAAAAAAACAAATGAAAAATCTGCAACATTTGACAATTTCTTTTATCTGATTAGTCAGAATAATTGATAGATAAATAATTATTGCAGCACTGTTTTTTGGGGTTTTTTTTTATAAATGTGCCAACTAAAAAAGAAGAAAAGAAATCCACATGAAATATCCAATTTCTGAGTCACCTGTGCTGTTTTTCTTCACTTTCAGTGGTTCAAGTGCAGAGACTGTAGTGACCACCTCCTCCTTTTGCATTTGTGACAATTTCTGCAAAAAGGCCTTTTCCAAGGTTTGGGCCATGAAAACAATATCATCTCCAGGCTGTGGAAAGAAAAGAAAGAAAGGAGGAAGGGTTACTGACTTTAGCCATAGAGCTACAGCACTTCTATTTAAACAATCAAACATCAAGTGAACAGGAGTCTACATGTGTTTACATGCAGTTGAGCAAGAAACCACTTTAGATTTAAAGATAACCAAAAAGAAAAAAAGGATTGTTTCTGACAGGAAATGACAGGAATCTCCCAGGAGGGTAAATGTCCCTGGAGTGGCATTTCTGAAAATGGGAAGACATTTGAAATAAATGAAGACAACTAACAGCAGACCAACCTCCATCTCCTGCATGTTGAAAATTATTTATCACTTTCTAAGCAAGCAGAGGGAAAGCCTTTCTCTGCTTTAGAGTAAATAAAATACTTTGTAAAGCGGATAACAAGCCATTGAACCATTCATTTTATTGAAATCTTTGAGGCTGGAGAGCCTTGTTACCATTCCATTAATCTCCATCTGGCTGGCCAAATCCAAAAGAGCAATGATTCCAGTCAGAACAGACATGTATTCAGCAAAGGTGCAGGAAAACAAATGTAGCAGTGTGTCGTATTGAATCGTGTTCTCACCTTGTTGTACATGTAGCAGTTGGTGAACATGGCATTGAAGTCTTTTACACACTCACTGGCTTCCCAGTAATATCGGTTCTCTAGTCGCTTCTTGATGGTACTCAGATCCATAGGATATGTAATAATTTTATAATAATCCTAAAAACATGCATAAAAATAGCCCACAATTGAAAAACGTTTTGGTTTTTAACCAAAGACAACAAGTGGATTACAGTACCATGCAAAGCCATTCAATGTCACAATATAACAAAAATACTGACAGGACTTCATGGAGATTTTGGGTGACAGACCAACACAAGTAGCACAGAATTGAAGTTAAACAAAATTACATAACTTTTAATGTTTGTTTTTTTTGCTACAATAATAATAATAATAATAAAAAAAAAAACATCTGGTAGGTGAGATAAACATTTACATCTAGCTCTCTTTACTCTTAAATAAAAACCTCCACAGTCACATAAAGACAGTTACAAAGTCGCCCTTCAGTCATTTGAATAACATTTCCAGTATTTTTCTTCAGATGACTAATGTCCCATTAAAATCTAGGGAAACTCATCTGTGCGTTTATTTTTAAATCATAATAATTACTGTAATAATACCTTCAAAAGTCTGGCGAACATAAAAAAATTAAAAGTCAGAACCTCCTTCCATTGGCTCCCTGTAGCTCAGAGATTAGACCCAATACGTTCTTTTTTATGCATCACTGAACGGCTTAGAACCTCAATACGTTAAATATCTGCTGTTGTTGCATCAACCTTCCAGACCTCTCAGATATTCCGGTTCTGCTACGCATCAGAAGCAGAACCAATCATTGAGAAGCAAGATTCACATCCACCATAAATCTGGAATAAACTTCCAGAAAACTGCAAGTTTTCTTTAAATCTGAAACACTGAGTTCCTTTAAATCTTGACTAAAAACCAATCTGTCTAGAGTTGCTTTTGATCCTAGATAGGTGCCACTGGAACATTGACTAACTTATTTGTATTGATGACATACATCAATACACAATGTAATGTTTATAACTGGTTTCACAATCTGTGATTGGATGTGATTTTATGATGTGAAGCGCTTTGACCTGCCTAGTTGCTGAAATGTGTTGTAAAAATATACTTGACTGATTAAAGAATAGAACCGTCTTGAAGAAAACCTTTCATAGGCAGTAAAAACAAGCTTCACCTTGTAGAAAGAAATGTTTAGATGACAGCACATCTGTGAATGAGGAAGTTAAAGACCAGACCTAAAGCATTTCATAAATTTGCACTTGCACATGAACAGCTGCAGTGAGATTAAATTACACACAAGCTAAATTCTATTTACTGATTCGTTCACTCCTGAAGAGACTTTGTTGCACTGGACTTTCTTCAAATTGATCAATATAAAACCTGAATGCACATGTATACCTTAATTCACCGATTTATTTGTTTTGGTCAATTTCCTCATACTTTATAAATATTGTGTTCATCCATGACAAATCCTAAAATAAAGTATGTGCTTGCAAAAAAAAAAAAAAAAAAAAAAAAGAAAATATATGAAAAGTTTAATGAGTTTGAATTCTTTCACAAGGTGCTGCACCAGTCAAACACTGAGTGACAACTGAAGCACTTACTGGAAGACACAGCGTTACAGCATCGACAGGCTCGCGAAACGGCCATGAATACTGATGTTTCCAGAGCGCTTTCATCACCACCTTCTCCAAATATAGCAGCTGATTGGTCAGGCGTCCGGGCCTCCTGGGATTTACGACCTCTGGTGGAGGCGGGTTCCCGCTGACGGAGGGGCAGGCTTTCACATCAGCCATCCTGTTTAAAAGCATCGATGAGATGAGGGAGCCTGGCGAACACTCTGCTGCAACGGAGAGCTCATCACACACCTGCCTGATGAAGAAACAAACCTAGTGGTCAGTGCGTCGGTCACAAGTAAAATATGAAAGTGAACACACAACAGAAACTGGCATTTTCGATATGTTTCATTAAGAAAAAAACAAAAAAAACAAAGACAAATCAAAAACACCCTAAAAAGGAACACCAATAAATTCAACATTTCTTAAAACAAACAAAAACAAGAATGCCAATAACTGAAATATTTAAGAAAAAACTAAAACTTTTAACCTATATAGCTATGGTTAAAAAATGTTGTGGATTATTAGTCACAGGGAAAATCAGAACTTCAAGAGAACTACCGTAATTCTGGAATTCAGTAGTAAGTGTTTCTCAGAGAACTCAATTAAAATTGCATGCATGTCTGTTAAATAATAGAGTCACACATCTATGAAATAGGCCAGGATAGAGGGTTATTATATATCAGTATGAAAATAAATAACCTGCATTCTGAAATGTTAAGGACGCAGCTTAAAAATGATTGATTCACTAAAACTTGATGGCGCCACCTACTGTACATATCTGAATTTAAAATAATGTAGGTGGTTGTTTCAGCAGAGGTACACGGCTCACTTTATACCAAAAAGTCATGTTTACACCCATGTTTCAATTGCTACTTATTACTACAGTTTATTCATTGAATGTTTTGATATAATTGATAAGTGAATAATTAAAAACATCAAAAACACAAATTGTCAATGAGATCTTACCAATGGAGTTGACATCTGCAACATACCTAACCTATTAAGATTAAATGGCTCGTTCAATATTGATTACAACTAAACCAAGATTTCAAACAACTTACCTGGTTAAAGTGATTCTGTAAAATAAACTCAGCAACGTTTAATGGTTACAGTAGCACAAATATAGATTGTGTCACTGTGCTATGAAACCATGAAGATGCACAATTCTGTGCGCTCGGTATTGTTCAATAATTTTGTATTTTTCAGTGTTCAACAGTTGAAAGTATTATTTAGCAATCTAATGCAATAGTCCCAGGTCCGGCTGCTACACTGACCTCATCTCCAGAAGCTGACTAAAGTTGCTATGCAAGGAGAGAAATAAAAAAAAAAAAAGAAAACTGAAAAAGGGCCACCAAGTTAAGCAATACAAAAATGTACAAAATGCGTGGTCTAATTGTGCATAAAAACAGGCTATTTTGAAAATATGTAAAGTTTTAATGTCCTTCATGGTAAGCAATTTGCAGGTCAAAAAGATATAAGTTAATGCCTCCAATTAAGACACCACACTTTCAGTAAGTCAAGTTAGAATAATATTTTTATGCCTGATAATTCTTATAAGGTTTACATGAAATCAAAGTAAGAACATATTTAAAAATTAAGTGAAAACTGGGCCTGGACAACACACATTAAAATGAAGATAACACATTATAAAAGGAAAGACTTCTGCTTTCAGAGATGCCTCTGTTCAAGTGAAGGACAATACTGAAAAATATTGTCCACCTTCGAATGGCCAATCAAAGGAGCTTGTTCAGTGAAACACCCCGTCAGCAAGCATGCAGAGCACGCATCACAGAAAATAATACCCACCCAAAGTCATTAAACTGCACGTCATCCCAAATAAATTTGAATATTCTGAAACAAAAAGCTATACGTTTCTCAATCATTTGAGAAAGTGAAACTCAAATTTAACATGAATTTATTACATATGATGAAATATTTCAAGCCTTTACTTTTATGATTGTCACAAACATGGCTTAGAGATTTTTCACAAATAGAAGCACAAAGTTGAGTGTTAAGAACTACTGGATTGATGCAATGTGGCACAGGAGGACATCAGCATTCAGGCCATCTACCATGTTGTGTCTGGTGTCTCATCAGCCCTCACATTCTCAATGGGATTTTGCTTGACAAAGTTCTCAAGGCTGCAGTTATCGCTGTTACTGGTGCATATTTTCCTTCCACTGAACTTTCTAGTTTGAATACAACACTAGAACAAGCAGCTTTTTTAGTGTTGACCTTTTGCGGCTCACCCTCATTGTGGCAGTTCTAAAAGAACATGGACATGATTGTGTAGCCCATCAACCCAAACACAGCTCAGGAAACCTTTGCAGGTGTTTTCAGTTAATTAGCTGACTAAGGTGGGAGGCCATGATTTTCCAATAAGTAACATTTTCATAGTATTTTATTTTTGTGAGCCACTCAATTTTGGATTTTCATAACCAGTTATAATCATCAAATTTACAAAAACAAAAAACAAAAGAAAAAAAAAGTCTTGACTTGTTACATTCTGTGAGTAGTTAATACTCCAAGTTGTAAAAGTCAAGTGACAGAAAATATTGAAGTTTCAAATCATGCAAGTTCTTAACTCAGAACAATAATAATAATTTCTTCCGGGGGAAAAGAAATAAAACAAATACATCAAGGGGCAGCTAGAGAACCAATAGCTGCAAACAATTTTGGGGGATGTTACCTTTATTTAGCAAGTGAGTACAACCTTACGGTGTTTGTATACATACCGTGTTAGACGGTACAAAATGGAGGACGTTACACTGCTACCAAGTTCTCCGAACATTTCCACCTGTTGGCTCCAGGTCAGTTCGCTTCACCGAGTTACCGCCAGCTAGCGTTGCAACCAACGTTAGTAGCCGTGAACATGATTACGGTTCGGCTTCTGGAAATAACTCAACAGTACATTTTTTTAACTAAAAATTCCAGCATGACTTTGATTTAAGAACCCATTCAAAGTCTAAAGCAAGGGCAACGTATTGGCTTAAAACCTCTTCATGGCATTATTTGCCTTTTAAAGTAATCGCAACGAAGAAAAGGCAAGTTTTACCGAAACCTGTTCACGCCAACACCTAGCATCGCTAACGTTTTGCTAGCGTCCTCGCTTTCCTACAAAGGTCAGTTTAACTCAAAGTTTACTTTAAACAAACTCGCTTGCACATAGGTCTTTTTCTTGTTGATGAAATAATAACCGCCATACCAATAAGCATTTTCGCACTTGAAATATTCAATTTAGTCTTCCATTAGTATGCTACATACCTAAAAAAAAAAACTCCGAAATCTGTCGGTCTCCTGAGTTCAGCTCTTCAGTCGCAGGCGTCTCTATAGCAACCATCTCACATTTATAGCCCTACAGCCTCTACAACTGATTGGTCTTTGCGTTATAGCTAGCACGCGCCATATCGTTTTCAACATTATTAAATAATGAGTTTAAGAAGATTATGAAAAAAAGAGTAAAACTAAATAGTGATGTTTAGGAGGAGATAACAAAATGGCAACTTCCTGCCACTACGGGACACTTCTGCTGGACTCTGTTTCAGTGAGCGCGGAAGCTCACTGAAACAGAGGCACGGTGCGTTTAAATGCTGAGCAGCTCAGTTAGCTTAGCGGGCGGCCTTAAGCCGAAATAGCTCGCGCATGAGAAAGCTGGTAGGCAAGGTAGCTTCAGCAAAACAGGAAAAAAAAATCTCTAAGATAAAAAATGTGAACTCTAACACACCATATTTGTAATGACAAATTAGCCCCGCATTAGCATTAGCTGCCCTGTTTCCTGCTCTTTCCATAAGGAGTATTGACTCGTAAGTCACCAATAGGTATGAAAGGTATACAAATCAACCCTTTAGCCGGCATTAGGATCTTCATTACTTAAAATAGACTAGATTGCGAATGATATTTGGGACAAATGAGCTTTACCAAATCCACTGGAAGTGGACAGAAGACTGCTTCCTGTGAGCTGAACAGTCGGGTGTGAATCGACCATGTTTTACGTGTCCGAGTTTGTTTCATTCATTTATTTTACGACAGCGTGTGAAATTTATTGGAAAAGGAAAAAAAAAAGTGGCCCGTGCAATAACCGAAGACGTCATCTTACGGTTTCATTCAAAGTTTAATTCCACATGTATTTCGGATTGGAAAGCATTTTTACTATTAATCCTAGAGGCTGTTTTATTAAAGTTAACTCATCCAGGATAAAATAAGAAATCCGAGTTTGAGCAAGTCGTCCAGAACTGGCTGGTTTAATCGTTTTTATGAAGCTGCGGAGGAACATCCTAATCAAGCCAGGTTTACGCAATCCTGCTAAGTGCAGACTTTTGGTTCCTTTCAGAACACCAGTACACCAATCACAGATCAATTGATACTGACACAGGAAACGGGTTCTAAGCTTTTGAAGCCCATCTACGAGTAGGGGAAACAAGGTAGCAGTTCAGAAAGGGTATATATGCCAACTTCTACATTTCAATTTACATTTGCACCCTAAAAAGTAAAGTCCACAACCAAGTGTTGTTAAATAATGCCAATTAATGCATAAGCGAAAATTAAGTCCTTTTAGCAACTAATATCATGACAAAACTGGATTATTGTGAACCTTTGTCATTCCAAATAAAGATTTATTTAGTTATATACAAAGCTGGAGTGCAGCAGTGGTTCCTGAAGTCGGTCCTCAGGCCTACTGCTAAGTTAATTGCTTCCCTGCTCCCAAACAGCTGATTCAAATGATTGCATTACCTTCTCAACACCATTAACTCATGGAGAACCGTGTTAATTACCCACTCATCCAAACCACGTGCTGGGCAGCAGGTAAACCCAAGAGAACAAAAAATAAATGACTACCTAAATGAAGAACATGCAGGACAGAGAAGCCCTGACACTCATATGAACCTCTGCTTGTTGTGGATGCACATTCATTGAAATCTGCTGCAATTATCATCGCTTGAAAGAACAATGCCAATGACGCACAGACCAAAAAAATATTTTTGATGATAGCACCTGTTAGTTAGTACAAGGCAGCATTCAGAAAAATGGGCAAGTATAACAATTTGCGCAAGTTTTACAAGGACTAAATTATGATAGCTGAATGATTGGTTAGAACTTCCCCAAACTGGTGGTTTTAGGTGGTTTTCCTTGTCGGGAGCAAGAAATTCCACCAAAGTCACAAAAAAATGATAAAATTGTACAATCAACTTCAACTTATTGCCCTTATAGGTTGCTATGCAACCTATTTAATCATGAGGTATGCAGATTTTCTCCTGAATCTTTTGAAAGTCATTGAATCTTTCTATTTTGCTTCATGCAGTTAAAAAAAAAAAAATCAGACAAACTGAAAAATCCAGCCATATTTTCCAGTTTTGCCAAACATGTATTTTTGCATGTTTATGTTGGTGAATTGTGTAATTTATAACATAATTTGTGTAGGACAATAGCACACTTTTTTATATTGCTACAGTATAATGATCCAAAAACAGCCTGAAGGCATTGGTCGTTTATATTTTTTGACCAGAAGATGGAGCCAGAAGCAAAAATATGTAATTAGATATGACTTTCCGTGTAGTGGAATGTCATTTGTGGACATGGTCTTTTCCACTGCCAATTCACAACACAAATATTTGCTATTTGAAACATTTTCTTCATAAAATGACATGCTGGCTCTCCATTATATTGCAAAGATTCATGACAACTCACAGTTTTCAGAGATGGAAACAGCAATGATACATAGTGGGAGATGGATACATTTAAATTAAAAGTATTGTCTTTTTTTAACTCCTGCAAACCAGGACCAGATTTGGGGCTCTTCGGAAAGGGAAAGTGTAACAGTGGCACGCAGAACACATTTTGGAATCCTGGCAGTACACATGGCCACATTTGTGTGTGTTGCGTTTATGTGTGTGTATTTGGCTGACAATAACAGGAAGCTTGTTCAGATGGGAGGAGGTCATAAAGGAAAGCTCAGCCCCCTGATGTTCCAGAAGTGAGGGGTAGCACTGGCTATTTTAAAAATGGATGAACGATTACTCCTCTGTAAACAAGTAGACATGGCCTGGAAACATGAACATCTGTCACTTATTCTAAATTGCCCAATATTGTTTCATTTGATTGTGTTCTTGTTTTTTTTAAAAGCAGCTTGATTATAAATAAATGACGCAGTGTTATGTTTAAGACAGTTTCACAGTGGGTACTTTGCAGTCACTCTGCAAAGGAGTGTCTTTTTGAAAACTGTGAAACTGATGACTTGTGGAAGGATATACAGTACACAATACACATGCTGTACATAGCAAATTATAATCCTCAGAGGTGGAACTGTTTGCCAGGGATTGTTTCACCCGCAGGCTCATAGAAAGGCAGACACAATGTACACTGGAGACCAGAAAGAATCAGAATGAAGAGATGCTCAGAGCCAAATAGAAAATGATGTAGAAAGCATTTTTTAGATTACTGACAGGGAGAGTCTATTTCCAAATTGGGTGTCTTTTGAAGGCATTTTTTTGGAGGGGGATTTTAGTTAGGGGTGCTGGAGCAAACTGGAAAAGTCCAACTTGAATTTTAATTTATAATAGAAATCATAATAACACATTGTATTTGCATAACACTTTTCTAAATACACACACACTTTACAGCAATCAAGCAAAACTACTAACACACTAAGCATGCCAAACAAAACCATAAAAGAACACTTAAATACATAGCACCTTAAAAAAGTAAATAAATAATAATAAAACAGAATAATACTTAGAATTTAGTGAAAGAATTCTTAAAAAATCTATTGAACCTTGCATCATCGTCTTCCTGCATCGCTGTTCTGCACTTACCTTGTATTGTTCTGCGGAATAAACTCTCAACAAATTTCAGTGAGGCTCTAATGTAACAAAAAGTGAACAAGGTCAAGACAGTGGATGCATTCTCAAGGCATTGTGTCATGTTTTGACTATGTCAGGATGTCGATGGGGAAATGTTGAGGTAGTGCAGTGGATTGCTCCGGGATATTGGACCTTAAATCACAAGTTCTTTTTTCAGGAATCTGAAAGTTATGCACATATTTGGCTCTAGAGTTGACTTTGTCAGGAGGAGAGCCGACAATAACAACGGGATCAACGGCTTACATGCAAGTACCTGTTATCAATCAACGTCTTTTATTAACTATGACCTAACCTCTCTGGTTATTAATGTGCCCCATATGCAGGTGGTGAAAGCTTGAAATCAAGTGAAGATGTTTTGATTGATCAAAGAGCACATGGAGTGCTTAAAAAAAGAATTAGAAGGAGTACCAGTGCTCAGATGTGTGGATGGCAATGATTTACCACACAATACTGATTTTTACAACCCCACTAGTGCTGTACAGCGATAAAAATCCTTCCATTTTTCTTACTGTTTATAGGTGTCTGAAATCAAAGGGAGAACACTGAGGACTGATTTGCTCGGCTCCGTCCAACTCTTGGTGAGAGCCAGCTGGAGGAGGCTGGTGTTAACTTTGGATTTTTTTCGTTGGCTTCGTGTGTTTGAAAAAGAGGAAGAAGGATGCTGTTTTTTTTTTTTTTTTTTTACCCTCTCTCACCACCCTGCTGCACAAGTCGGCAGCTGTCCAGAAACGATCTCTTCCCAAGCCAGACCTTTCGAATCAGAAGGGATTCATGCGGTGATCCAGACATATTCTGTTCACTGTTAAATACAACAGCTTCAAAAGAAAGATGCACACTGTGAGACTGTAAATGTAAAAAAAAAAAGAAAACAAAAAAAAAAAGTTTCATTCAAAGAAATTTCAGATTTTTCTGTGGATTGTGGGTTCTATTTTTCTTCTAAATGTTAGATTTTTGCTGTTTTACTTTATTCTGAATAACATTTGTAGTTGTCCGCCATTCTCTTAGAATAGTTTAATGAAATATCGAAACATTCATCCACGCATTACTCGTTCAGCAGTGAGACGTTTGAGGATTTTCTTTCTATAATAAACAATGTTTTCAGGGCCAATCTAAAGATCATTGTTCTGTTGAAATAACTCCCCTCTGATTCAGGTTTAGCTTTTAGACAGATGATGACCTCCAGGTCTCTCTAAGGACTTTTTAATGCGATTCAGAATTCACTGTTTAATTCCCAGCAATTTCTTGGCCCAGGCTCCAGACCTAGGAATTTAACCACTGCGGTGACTTTGGATGAGGTTAACCTAGTCCACCAAAATCCCACTGGGTGTTTTGTAAAGCATTTAGCTAACCTTTACAAAACACCCAGTACCATCTTCTTTCACTGTTTTGCTGTTGATTAGTTATATTCTGGTGAAGACCAATTGAGAACCATCCACACATCCAAAGTAAAGCTCAAAAAGCTCAATTTTACATTAAATAACTGGATGATTAACAGGTTTCAGTAGCAATAGATGGCATGCAGAGAAGGTCATGCAATCATTTGAATCAGGTGTGCTAGATTTCACATCTAAAACATCTAGGAGAAGGAGGCCTGAGGACCAGCGATGGGAACCACTGCTGCTTAACAAACTTGAGATGCAGACTGTATCCAAGATTGCATTCTCTCAGTTATGATCCATATTACATGACCATAGATGAGGACGAGTAAATTGAGAGCGACACTTTTTAAATCGGAAGTTGTGTACAAGACACTATTGCCTCTTTTTCATTAATTAGCACTGGTCTGTGCGATTCGATACGCTTTTTTTTTTGTCTGTTTCCACTCTAGAAGCGGTCCATACAGTTGACCCGGACTGTACCATTCCTGGACCCCCTTCAGTTGTAGATCCACAAGGGTGGAGCGACTGGTGTCACAAGACACAGTCTATTGTTTGAGGGAAAGAAAAATGTCACTGATTGAGATAGCACTAACATGCTTCATTTATGTCATTGTACTGGAATGACCAGTCCAACTTACAGTGGACAGACTTTCCTAAATACTGCAAATCATAAAACACAGACCCGTACCCTGTCTCTCAGTGGAAACAAGAAATAAGATACTTTGACTTCTCTGTTACTGAGATGCAACCCAGGAGGATCAAGGTAATCGTTTTCCAGATAAAAACAATGACGTAGGGTTTAGAGAAATGGGCTCTCCAACACATGCTGCAGATCACGACTTGAAGATGCACACAGAACCGCATCATTTGCGGTTCTGTGTGCAAAAAAACAAAAAAACAAAACCCATACACGACAGTCTGACTCTCCCAATGGAGACAACATTGTTCCAAGAGTTTGCCTGGAGATTCTGCCCACCAACACCAAAATGATTACCGGTGACAAGGAGCAAGCATAGGCAGATGCTGATGATGCTGTTTTCTAAAAATAAAAAAATAAAAAAAGAAGAAAAAAAAACAATTAAATTTTTATTGCTCTCTTGGGGCCATGTTTACAAAAGATTGAAATTCATTTTGTAGTCAACTGATAAAACATTTAATAGCTCTGCTCCATCATACTTCTCTGACTCCATAGTTTGCTCTGACCCTTTTAACGCTGGATTAAGTCTTCACCATGGCCTCCATCGTATACCCAAACGTTTCCTGACATACAGTTTTAAAACTGTTTGAAATCTGAAAAAGTGGAAAGCTGTCCCGTGTGTGCCCCACCTGCTGCCCAGTGACTGATGGAGATACGCACAAAATCATTTTTATATGATCCAGAAGATCTAAGCAAAATCTTGCAAAGATCATCCACTTTTTATTCACACAGATTGGGGTCTTTATCCAGAGGAAAAGGCCATTTGGTCCTGAGTTTGACACCAATGTTTGGTCGTTCCTGATAAATTTAGTGTTTCTTCCTGTGATCACAGGTTGGTATTTCATTCTGTTGCACTGCAGTAATATTTTGTGCTACAACTTGCATGAGATTTGATGCAGAAGATGGGGCCCATGCACCACAAAATGTCATTCTCATTTTTTTATTGCCCTGTAGCATCCTTTATTCTTCATTTTAGCTATTACCCCAACATGATGTAAATAATCGGTTTAGCAGAAACCCGCAGATGTATGAGATGTAAAGTGATGTGCTCCATGGAACATGTTTTCTTTTCATCTTTCCAAATCTGCAAATCAATGTGCTTTTGTGTGTTTTCCATAGCACCTGTGACATCTTCTTGTCACAGGTGCCATCTTGTTAAGGGCGACGAGCTTCCTTGAAATTAACCTTGTACGCAGTTGCACAGCGGTCAAGATCACACATATCAAAGTAACTCAGCATTTTTTCAGAGAAAAAAATGGAAGAAATTCCATAAAAAAATAAAAGTAAAACTGTGATGTGTTTCTACTCTTAGCAGGTCAGCTATATTTATTACAGAAGTCTTGGATGTAGTGACCTTGGTAGCAAAGGTTCACCACTTTTAAAAGTTTTCTCCATTTGAGGCTGACCGTTTCTAACTGGACTCCCACAGTTTTAGGAATGAATAATTTGACCTTTTCCAGACTGAGAGATACATTGTTTTTCATCTGTTGCAGAATTTCTTTAGATTTTTGTATGATGAGTTTTTGTTTTTTTTTGGGATATCCATCAACCTATTTCATGCTGTTTGGTTGTGTTCAAGTGATTTCTTGACTCTCCAGTTGCAGTGTAATCGACCATGTGTGTGTCAACAAAAATCTAACTGAAGACAATAATCAGCCTCTGTATTAAATCATAAATTGACATTCTAGCATGAGTAGAAAGCTTAAGTCTTTCCAAAAGAGTGAAACTCATCACATGCTCCTTGTCTCATTTCTTCTGCGCAGTCAGCCGCAGAAGACTGCGCAGAAGAATCTTCTCAACTGTTGCTCATAAACAGCAACCCCTGCAGAGTTAATTTGGATGTATTATTCAAACATATACCTGCGAGAAAAGATTAAGACAAGGACTATGAAATTAATCTGGTTTAAGCGTAGCATTTGTATTTTGATAACTGTAAGTAAAGCTGTTTTATATAAGAATATTGTGTATACATGTGTATGTCTACTCACTTAGATTTTGATGAGGAAATGACTGCAGCTATACAGGAAAACCACAACAGGGTGAAACTCCAGGAAGGTGAATTTATCACAAGCGGTATATATTAGTGTTTAATTGGCAAGAGCGTCACATTTATGCTAGCTGAAAAGTTGAGAACCATTGTTTTCCTGCTGCTAATGCTATGTAGCAAAGGCCAGCAAGAAGCATTCCTCAACAGCTGAAAACAGCAGGATAGGGATATCCTGTCAGTTAGTATACAATGTCTGCCTATTGTGTCTTTTTATCTGTCAAGCCTTGCAAATTGGTAATCAAAATGTTATACAAATACATATCTGAAGAGTGTGGCATGCAATGGTATTCAGTCACTCACCTAAACACAAATCTGCCCCTATGGAAGAGTGGAGACTGACGAGATTCACCTTCCGCACACATCAGCCTAAACAAACTATCCCCATTTTGAGATACAGTGGTGGCAGCAGCATGCGGTGGGGTGTACATGTATGTTATGTTTCCAAAAGTGTTTATTAACCCACCTTAATCCTTGAATTGAGGTTTAGTGTGTTCCAGCAAGGTACCCAAGGATGCCATGTGGGACATTTTCCTCACTATGAAATGTTCCTCTGTCCTCTGTATGGGGTGTAATAAGAAAGCATTATATGGAGTAACAATGGGATGTCACTTCAGTTCATGTGTTTGCTTATGTGTGCGTCATCACTAGCAGCAGTCGTAATTAGTCAGCCATGTTCATAACCTGAAGATGGCTGAAAAAGACTATTTATGTCTTTCAAATCAGACGCACATCACTGAATCGCCATGCAATGAGACTGACCTAGTTTGTAGTTTTACAGGATAATTGAGGTTTTGCATGGTATTGCACATGCGAGTGACAAATCAACCGCATGCCACATTCGGATCAAACTCATGACGTCTGTTCCTTAGAGCTACCCAGTGTGGTCTGAAGGGACCGCGCGCTTTGCTTAGGGACTCTCTCCTCTCTGCTCTCGCTCGCAGCTCTCCTCCTCCTTCAGGCCCCGCCCATCCTCGAAAACCCTCGCAGTAAAACAGCCAGATAGACGCTCGTGAACTTAAGAAGTTTTAGTACGGGTCGTTGTGAGGGGACAACTTTGCGAACAGTCGTTTTCCTCCAACAGAACTACCACTCCGACGGCAGAGACGAGAGAGAAGAAGGACTCCATCAACCGGAGAGATTTCCACTGAGTTTTCCAGGGCATTTTGTGAGGACTCTTCGTGGTACGTCCGCTCTTCTTTTAAAGCTAACGGTTTGACGTTTTTTTTTCTTCTTTTTTTGGTTTACCTAGAAGAAAAACATTGTGAGAAACACCTTGCTGTTCAAAACAACATCTCAGCACCCCCAGTGTGTTGGTGGTGTGTTAGGACCCGGTTTTATCTTGTTGCGGAAACTTATATCCAGCTGAACATCTGTCTCGTGCGTCCGTTGACGTGCAGCTCTTCATTCTCTCTCGCTTCCAACTTATTACATAAAGGCACGGCTTCTTACGCACACTTTATAACCTCTTCTTACTCATCTATGAAAACAAAAACAAACCCAAACACGTATGTTTGTCCAATGTGATATTCCCCTCAGATATCTGGAGGAGGTAGTGGGGCTGTGAGCGTGCTGTCAGGCTGGCACTCCACGCGTTGTTGTGGGGCGAAACGTGACTGACAGAACATGGGCGCAACGTTTGGGACGAGGACTTCTAATCGGTCAATAAGTAAATATTTGCAGCTCCGTTTAAAAGAGGGCATTGTCTGACAAATTTTTAGCAGCAGATGCCCCTGATCTGTATTTAGATCAGAAACGAAAAGTTTAAAGATACTGCCCTCTGCTGTATTTGTTTCACTAAGAATATTCATTACCAATTAAAAATCATATTTGAGTTATAATGTATTAATCTCACTGCAAAATACAAATCAAATCCGGGAAAAAACCCCCAAAAACAAAACCTTCAGAAACTGCTTTGTTTGTATTTGGATTGATGACATCACAAGACACACCAGAAACCAGCTGAGATTTAAAAATCAGGGAAGAAACCTATTAATGTATGTATGACTGAATTTAAATAGTTTTATTTTTTTTTGTAAAGTGCCAAGAGATGACATTTGTTGTAACTTGCTTATATATAAACAAACTGAATTGAAGATTTCTACAAGGTCTTAAAGAGTCATGAGAATAATTAAATTTAATCATCTTAAAGTTTGGCCTTAACAAGTCTACTCTGGGTCTTTAAATGTATTTATATATTTTTAGAGTCATTTCATGTGTTTGTTTTTTTAAGGAAGGCTCTAGTTTTGTTCTTTTGTTCCATGGAACAAAAGCAGCAGGGACAGCGTGTTTCGTGCATGCTGCTTCACGCCTGATTCATCAAACATAAACCGAGCATTGGGGATACTAACTGGGTACTTCATACATGAAATAGCCATAATTTGTCGGTATTTTGGGAATTTTTTTTCAGACGTTGTTTAATGATAATATAAATGTAATGCCTTATATGATATATAATACATTACATATAATTATAATATAATACAAATAATGGAAGTGACCCCTATTACTAAATAGAAACACTGCCACTGTCAAAACTGTAGAAAACCAAACTACAATACAAAAGAAAAGTCGTGAGAATGAAGACATTGTGTAGGAAAAAAAAAAAACATGTTCTGTCAAATATATGCATGCATATTTGTGTCCATTATTAAATACACATTTGTAGCATGCAAGTATCTTGTCCCACATGTTGCAAAAATGTCAGCATTGCCACTGCGGTAAAAAAGTTTTCACAGACAGTGGAACGTGTTTCAATGAATCACCTTTTAGGTCTAAAAACAATTAATCCCATTCTGAAATTGGAAAGCTCCAGCTTACCCTTGACAAAGTTGCATCTAGCTAGCTTATGCTGTTATGCGTAATATATTTACATTTTTACATCTTAATGTCCTTAAAATGTTCAAAGAGTCAACCACTGAACTTGCGGAAATTTGCAGGAAGTGCCAGTGTTCCTCTAAAATTATTGACTTATTTGGCTGACATGTTTTTATGTCAGATTTCAAACATTTTTCTGATGTAAAAGTGGCTGAAGCAGCAGCTTCTTTTCCACCTGTGACTCCACATTTATAGAATAACAGATTTAACAAGTGCTATGTTAAATCTGTTACTCTATTATCTAGTCAATCAGTCAAGCTAATCTGCTAGCAATTTGTCCTTGTTTCAAATAACTTTTGAAACAAGGGCAAACTGTTTCAATGAAGTTACCTTCATTTATTTAAGTAAATTAAACTTAAATCATTTATGTAAGTAGATGAAGGTAACTGTAGCACTTGTGCTTGCAGGATTAAGATTATGTAAAGCAAAGAAGCACACCTCTACAAAATCAGTTGCTCATTGTGATTAGTATAAAAGTGGGGATTTGGAGCTTAGTCATATGTGAGACAAAAGATGAAGAAGTCAGTTAGAATTCATGTTGTTTAGTTAAACCTCTCCACAGTTTATTAGTCATGTTGTTATATCGTTACATGTTGGCCTGCTACAAAAACTTGGCGTTGTCAAAAAATATGTGGTGTGTTACAGAGTAAGGAACGACATCTGAGCAGCTGGTGGTAAAATAGTAAATTTGCAGTGTTTTATGAAAGCCTTTGAAATGTGTTTTCCCAGCTTTAATAGGTGACTTTTTGTTGTTTGTCACTTCTTTCTCAACATCAACATTTGCTTTAAATATGGACAGTGGGAATAAGAAACAGTCTTAGATTAAAAAACAAGAAAGAAAATAAATCAGTGTAGCAATGTCATTTGGTCTGGACACCCCAGGGAAAGTGCACCTCTCTTCCATTGTGTTTAAGGGATTTTGGTGTGATTCGTTGGTGTCGTAAAGCCTTGTAACCCTTCCCAGACTGATATATACACAGACTTTGTTTCCCTTCTGTTCTTGAATTTCTTTAGGTCCTGACCTGATGTGCCACTTTTTCAGGTCTTCCAGTCATTGGTTTTTATTCTGCAGATTTAGCAGGAATGAGGCCTTATTTTGACAAGTCAAAATTTTTACCTTAAAAAAAATTTTTTTTGACAATAAAAGTTATTTTGAAACATGGGCAGGTGACCAAGCAAAGCAAAAAAAAAAAAAAAAAAATCTCTTAAGGTGGCACATATTTTTATTTAACCACAAGGACTGAGAGGCCCCACCTTGCTAAGATATCTGAAAAAGTCACTGCAGTTCTATTCAGCAGAATAAAGCACACAGTAATGCTCTCATGTCCTTTCCCTGCTCCACACTGCTGATCAGCTGGCTGAAAGAAGGCCTCTTCACTATTCTTTACCTTATACCACCAGCTTAGCTGATTGAAAATTTTTCAGGTTGCAAAAAAGGCACAACCTACCATTCTCATTTCTGTTAAGGCATAAGACTATAACAATCAGCAATAAATCAATTAAACACGTGATAAATCAAAACAGGCTTGATCATTTCCATTTTCACAATTGTTTGTTTTTCTTGTGTCCTCTCTTTTATCAAAAGCTGGATGATGAATGGTTTCAGCCTGGTGCATTGGTCTGAATATCAGTTTTGCTTACAGAGACTTCAGTATCGATTATATTTTTTGTTTTTCAGCAGTTTTTGTTTATTTATTTTGGACATTTAAAATATCTTAGAGTTCCAGTGTTAACTATTTGTTAGAAATTACTAATATTTGAGAGACTGTACCTGCTATTACAATGCCGTTATTACCGTTGTAACATTGAAAATGATCTCAATATAACAATATTACTGTTTATCGCAATAATTTCTGGAACAAAATTTGTTATTGTGACGGGCCTGGATAAGCAGCCAGTTGAAGGTTGGCTATGTGTGCTAGCTAGCCGGTTATCTTGCAGCTTCTTAAAATCACAGTGTTACATTTTTAAAACCAAAACTGCAAAAGGTAATATGCAACAAAGTGTGCATGATTGCTTGACAACTACAACAGAAGTAAGTTCAAATGTTTGCACCAAAATCAAAATAAGAATAAGTGTTAATGATAAATGTATAAGTGTCATAATTGATATGGAAATAAGTGTTTGTACCCATTCTATCACACTGTGAGAATACGCTAACTGCAGGAGGCCATAGAGCAAGCTTGTTTCAGATTAGTAGCTTAGTCGTCCAGATGCAGCATGTAATACAGACAGTCTGCTAAGATATCCATCGCTCTGTGATTACTATAACAACATCTCTACTCTGTTCCTAGCAACACAACATGCACAGGAGGCAGTCGTGATGATAGATGGAAGCCAGGGCTTTAACACTGAAGCCACCACAAGTATGTCACTTGGTTTCAGCAGTGTTCAGGAGAATCTGGTAGCTCCTTCAAAGCTATCTGTGTTCGGATGTGATTTCCAGACTTTCTGTGTGTTTCCACAAGAAAATCAAAAGCTTCAGTTGGAAAACCGCTAGCGTTATCTTACACCAGGTTGAAAACGTCTTCGTAAATCTTTTAATATTCCTGTGTAAAGTATGGCTAATCTGCAGCGCAGTATAAGAGAAGAACACGACAGCAATTTGCCTTTGATTGTGTTCTCTGCTTCCCAAAAAGTGTTGCAACCCGGCCTCACCGTGTTTAGTTAGTAAGGGGGTGATTGTCAAGGAGGAGCATAAATCAAACAGAGGGGCACTAATCCTCCCTGATGAGCTAACAGTGTAATATTTGTCAAGATCTTCCAAAAAAGACTTCCCAGCCCATGCAGCTGCTGCACACTGAAAGGCCCTTTTGTCTTCTGAATGCTGCTTGCACTGCAGAATGATGCACCTAAGCGCTTTGTGCATCACTTCCCATGCACACTTTTTGGGTTCACTGCAGTGAACACATACGTGTGAACATGTGCCTGCTCTTCGCGGCTTCCATTCTGGTCCAAGGCGCTGCTTTTAAGCTGTGAACAAGTGTGCTTCCTGTTACAGTATCTTGCACACATGGATTTTACATCGACGTGGGTACAGTTACAGTCTGGTTGTCATGAAGAAAATAGGTAGCACTTAAGGTGGCGGTGTGCTTTACTTTTATCTGGACCATATGTTTCATGAGAAATGTACACAGTGGATAGAGTGTGTAGGAGTCGTAATTGGTTTGAGCTTTCTGTAGGATTTCCTAAAAATGTATCTTTTTTTGTGTGTTTTTTGAAGTTTTAGGATACACAAAGTTTATGGCAATAAATGTAAGTTTTTGTCAATGAACCGTAAACGCCACTTTATGTGTTTGATTCTTGTATTTGTACAGAGAAAAATAAGATTTTGTGATAAATGCGCAACTTTATTTTTTCCTGCTTGCAAGTTCACGCTGATGTCTGCTTACTCCCAGACCCCACTGGCAAGTCATAGTGTGTCCTGATGCCTTTAATGGAAGTGTGTTTATAATCTGTGGCATATTGCAGAGTGTTTAACACCCTCCAATTAAGTCACGCCGGCACTTTTTACACACTCTGACCTTTCACAGAGTTGTTTGCAGCATGGCCCTTTGAAGCGTGGGTTACCCCCAATTAACCCCTCAAATTAATCCCCTGTTCTGCAAACTGGCTGCTTCTCTTGTCTCATCTGATCGCTCCCATGGTGCAGACAAAGCACTGCCCTGTCACCCCTGCTGTTTGTTCATGCTCAGGTTTGACTTTCTTCCCCAGCTGACATCTTTTATTTCTATTCACTTTGCAGCTGGAGCTGGAAGGTGGCTTCCTGTAGACCCATTTACGGGGAAGAAAATCTTTGCGAAAAACAGAGAGAATTGCACCTCACCCCACTGACATCACATCAGAGGCTGCAAGAAAAAACAAAATGGCTCAAAGATCCCGCATTCCTTTGATGCTTCTTGCATTATGCTGCCTGACGTCAGCAGGTGAGTTTTACTCAATAGATCATAGTAAACCTGTGTACCTGGGTACGCGTATGCCCTGCACAGCATGCATCTGTTTGCAGGATTTCTACTTCAAATTCATATCCAGACCAGGTCAAAGATAAAACAAGAAATCCCATACTTTTTCAGACTTTTTAGATTGCAAAGATTCCCTTTATTTACATTCAGACAGAAAATGTATTGAACTTCAACCACTGATTCTAACTGAAATATGAAGTCACTCTGCTGAAAAGTGTAAGTATGGAGTACATAGACCATCAGAAAAAACACTGTGATGAAAATTGCAAGCTTACTTTGTGAAGATAAACTGATAGAATTAGTTAAAAGGCCTCAGAAAAAAAAGTCTGTATTATAAGTCATGAAACTGTCATAAATCAACAGCGTCTTCAGATTAGTTGCAAGGCTGACCTGAAGATACTTAATGATATGAGTTACAGCAACATTTAATTTCTTTTTGGGATGAATAAAGTATTCAAATTGGATTTATGAACTATGTACTTATGTATCTATTTGGTAGTGTTCTATTTACTTATTTGATTATGAACACGTTGGAGTTCCATATTGCTCTGCCATGGTGCCTGCAATCACAATTTAGGCTACGCTGTGGGATTTTCCACTTTTATCTCCCAGCATGCCTTTCTTGACAGTGCATGTCAGAGTCGTGAGTAAGGAGGATTAATATTCAGGAAAGTGCTGACAAACTCAATCTCAGAATGAAAAGACTCAGCAGGCCTCAGCAGGTGTAGGCCTACTTGTCAGATTGTGCGGAATGACGCCATAATGCTACCAATTATGGAGAAGCAGAACAGCAACCAAAGCAAAAAGAGAAAATTAGGAACTTTGGCATCCTATGTCAAATTAGCTCTGGATGACATCATCAAATGCCCCAACCAACGCTACTAATCCTAACTACTTTATCAAACTGTCATTCATTGTTTTGCTAAATGTGCATGTCTGTATTCTCTCCAGCATTTTATGAAACAGAAGGAATTCTAACAGTTTTGAGAATATCAGTCTACTGTCTATCAGCACTTAAAAGTCATTGTTTACCTTCTCATTCAAATCAGGTCTGCTTCAGTGAAGCATAACTTTTTTTTTGCTGTAAATTACAGAAGTAGAATAAAGTAGTCAAAGTTGGCATATCTCTAAAAAACTTTAACCTAAAAGCAAAAACAAAAGTCCTTGCAGAGTTTAGTTAATTTGTTAAAAAATAAAAATGTGAACACGAACATAAAAACTTCAATTGAATTATTATTTTTTAGCTAAACTTCTTGAATTTAGACCTTATTTTGTTTCGACGTCCTTCAACTACCTAACTAAAAATAAGCAGCAAAAGGTTGGAAAAAATAATGCTTCTCTTCTACTTACAACGAAAGACAGTGTTAGCCATTCTAGCACTTTCTAAAATTGTGTGTGCAGAAAGTTAAACTTTAGAGACCATGTGATGGAACATTTTGGTGCGATACCTTGAAACTGGACTGGAGCCAGCGCATGGCATCCTTATTCTGATGAAACAGAACTATCTGTTTCAACTGGAACAACACTCTGAGTTTCAGTTTTTAGAGCTATCAAAGTCTTAGTGATACATAAGAATGCAATGCTTACACTTTTGTCAAATTTGACATAAAACTCTTTGGTTGTTTACAATGTAGACCAAGATGACCTGTGATTTTCAACAATGACTTACCAAAACACAATCTGTTAGTTACCTGTCTGAAGCAACTGCTCAATGGATAAATCAGAGTATAAACCACTTTAACATTTTGTCCATTTTACACAGCAAACTTGAAATATTCCTTTATTTGTGGTAACTTCTAGGACACTAGAAAATGCTGTCTTTTTATACTGTAATGCTAAAAGAAAAGTCAGGGTAAGCCCACAGCTATTAGGTCTCATCTTGTCTCCACTAGTAACATCTCCACCAATTTTCCTGCCTCCAGAAGTTAGTTAGAAGACTTTGCTGCACATTGGTTCCAGAGACTGTGGTTATATCTTTCATAGACATCTTTCATGGTTATCCATGAAAGATATAACCACAGCCATGGTGTCTCCTCAGCTTGATGTAAGCTGTGGAGACATTACCACTCTAGATAGCAACAGTGGTTTTCTTTGCTTTGCTTGGGAACCCAACCAACTTTATCAGTCTGGTACTCTGTTTTGATGAAAAATCTGTTAAAGTAGTTACGGTTATGTTGCAAAGTAACCTTAGACAGAAGTATGTCCATTTCACAAAGATTGGTTTCATATTGCAACATCATAGTATTTTGCTTTGCCAGTGTAGGGATAGTTTCCAAAAAAAAATAAAAAAATACAAAATTGTCCCAAAAACAAAGTAAATAAATTGTGGGCTGTGTTTTTCATACTTTCAGTTTGTTTGCCGCCAAAGGTTGTTATTTAAAAGCTCCTCTCCGTTCTCCGGGGATTTGAGTAGCACTCAGCAAAGCTGACTTTTGCTCTAATGAAAACAAAAGCAGTGTAGTCAGTTTGTGTTGTGGGCAGAGAAAACATCATCTGTCCCACAATGCCAGGATCTAGAACACAATGAAGTCCCATATGAAGTTTTCCTCTAAATTCTTCCTCATACCGCAAGAAGCATTGTTGTATCGTGTCACAAGGGACAGATATTTACAGTCAGACAACCCTTTCCTCCAAAGTGCACTGGCAGCAAGCGTGCTTGCAGTTTTGGTTTACTGACAAAGTTTTAGATGTTCCTCTTTAATACCAATTAGGGTACCAGAACAGACAGATGCGTAATGTTTTTCTTTCTTGCTTGCTTTCTATTAAAATAATTTAGCATAGTCACATCAGACTCTACCTCTCATCTTTGTATATGTCTGTTATGTTGTTGCATCTGTGTAAACACTCAGATCTGCCTTTAAACTAGTTGGAAGAGCTCTTGAGTATTGTTTAGATTACCCTGTAATGAATCTGCTATTAGTGAAATGTAACCCTGGATTTGAGCCTCCCAAAGCTCCTAAAATCCAGAGTGTACCTTTGACATCTATATTTCAGTTGCTTTTTGCCATCTTCATATATTTTCTTTCCTTCCATATAATCATTACCATTTTGTGGTTGCCTCTCCCCAGATTGCTATTACCACCATTTTGGGAGGGGATGTGCAGGCACATTTGTGCTGACTTGGTGTTTTGCAAGGAAATTAAGTCTTTCAGGAGCTATGCCATGTATTACAGAGACTTGCAAAAGTATTCAAATCTTTTTAATTTGGTCACATTTTGTACCTTTGCAACTAGAAACTCATGAAAAATGTTGTGAATAACAAATCTAAAAAGGTGTGGCATGCATTTGCATTTCCCTCTTTATTCCAGGATTGTGCTGCATTTAGCTTTTTCCATCTTCCTACAATTCTGCGCAAATCCCGTCTTCTCTCTCCCTGGTGAAGACAAGCCTCCCCACAGGAGGTGATCCTGCCACCACCATGTTTCATATTGTCACTCTCTTATGTCATTTTGTGCCAAAAGTGATGTTTGCAAAAAATTACCACCTTTCTTTGCGAAGACGATTTAAGAAAAATAAAACAACTGACTTTTGGGGGGGGAAAAAAGATGCGGCTCATTATTTTAGGAAAGTGATAACATTAGGAATGATTAGTTTTGTTATGTGTTAGGTTTCTGCACAGATAGTATTTTGCATGTAATCCAAAAAAGTAAAATTTAGCATATCACTAAAGTACCTCTCTATAGAGTTTAAAGGTCAAAATGATCATTTCCCTAGGATAAAGCACCAAAGACACTGAATGCATTTTCAGAATTTAGGCCACATGCTTTACTTTCAGCTTTACAGTAAAGTAAACAAGTTCCTTCTGTCTGGATTTTTGTATATTATTGGCAGACGCAAGTCATTGCAATGCCAGAAGTGGTTGTAACTTTTTCCCCCCTCCTTCCACCACAGTTGAGCAAAAGGTTTGTCTCTGTATCCACAATGCTTTCTTAGGGCCAGCGAGAGTCAGCACTGCCAGAATGTATTGTGCAACCACTGTAATATGAGAGTCGGCGTAGTCGGGGGGAAGAGGAGAGAGGCAGGCGCAGGCGTGGGGCGACTGGTCCTGATCGACACACTCCACACACGGACAGAGTGCCAAACCGACAAAGTCCATTCCAGCGCGCTAAACCAGATGTTGCTGTGTGATTCATGCCGAGGAACCGGAGCGGCGCAGCGAAGAGGCCGTGCTTCTAGGCATAGTGGTTGGGATGTTTACATAGCAACGGGAGTCCTGACTGTGTCTAATTACAGGTCTGCTCTGCCCCCATGGTGAGGCCTTTATCTTAGCAGTCCAGGAGGACGATTCAATCTGGCCCTCTGTGTTTAGTGCTCCTTCAACATTGCATTACCAACTTTAATTAACAACACAATGTAAATGGAAGGACAGATGACTTACTGTGTTTTTCTTTACTCAAATATTCTCCCGACTGCAGAAGCACATCACCACAAGGAGAGGAAACTGCGCATGCATTCCTCCAAATAGATATGTCATGTCTGCCATGTCTTGTCAGCGTCCCGATAAGAGGATGCTTACGCAAATCCGAAGGAGTAAACTGAATCCCGCCCTCTTTCCCCTCTCTCTCTGTCTCAGTCTTTTTCTCCATGGTTCCAGTAAGACGATGTGTAAATAATTTTGGTCGGAGCCAGTAATAGGAGACATCTGGGGTGATAGTGTGCTTTCCAGTGTGTTCATCGGCTCTGTGGAAAATAGTGAGTACTGAGGCCATAGTAGAGTAAGAATTGTAGAGTTACATGTGCTGTGACTTCATAGAGGAAAGAGAGAGGGATAGTAAAATGAATAATAATAACAAAAAATACTTTCCTTGTTGAGATAACCTTGGAAGGAAGGTGTTTACGTTGTCACTTTATGGCTTTTGTTATTATCAGTTGTAGTTTCAGCTTTCTGAATGACTCTGAAGGTCTTTCTAGGGGGTGTGAGCTAATGGCCTCCAGGGTGGTAACATTCATCAAACTAGACCGCTCCTTTGGCCTCAACTTCCCCACTCCACTTCCACCAGTTCCAGTCTTGCTGAAAGACCTGGTCCAAGTTTTTGCAATGGTTCTGTGGAAAACCCAATGTCTGTCCAATGAATGACAGTGTGTCCTCAGTAGATGTCCTTAGATAGCAAAATACATTCTCAGGAAAACAATGCACTCATTTTCCACTTGTATTCCAGAATTTGATTTTGGATGTAAAAATAGGAAGAAAGAAGATTAAAGTTATCAGATAGGCTGGTGCTTGGCTAGAAAATAGCAAAATCTTATTTATTGTGATAGTTCACATTTTTTGATGGAAGATTTTGAGGAGTTATTATTATTAAGAATTCCTTTACTTATTCTAGAACGACATCATTGGTTGAAAAGTGAAGAGCAGGACAGGGAAAAGTACATCGATCGGGGGCCTGTGTTTTGCTAGTTTTAGCAATTAGAGGGTATTTTCACACCTGATGCTCTGGTAGACTCGGTTTGATAGGGGACCAAAATTGTTACATTTTCAGCTGGCACAGATTGCTTTCACACTGTTTCGTGGTCAAACGAACCAAGCTTTTTGAAAAACCAGTTTATCCCCTCACTTGTGGTGGCGCTGTACCAAGAACCACTGAACGAAACAACACAAAAATCTCAGACACTGAGCACAATTTTCTTCTTCAGAAAATATAAACAGAGTGGTGTCAAATTGTCTTTGGCATCAGAAACCTTGGTTTTTAGGTGGACCATTTAAAACCTGGTTTTAGCTGGTTAGGTTGAGGCCTATCAATGTGTTAGCCATTGATAGGACTCAAAGTGTTAGCCACGGAGTCCTATACGCTTCTTAGTAATTTTTTAATTCTTACGGATCTGACTCCATTCAGTCACTGAATCCCAATCCAATTAATCACACGACCCAAGTGTATTTACTCTCCCTGCTTGCTTCATTTCATTGCTAATTTCTACTGATGCCTGTCTCTGAGTCTGGTTATGCCTTAATTTCTCTTGCTGCATAGATTTTGGACGTGGACATTGCGTTGGCCCGCTAAGCAACCACACACACTGAAAGCAGATTTAGGAAGCTGGCACCCTTCCTAGATCTGGAAGGGTGCCAGCTTTGGCATGACTTTGGCATTGTAACAGAAACTTTGTTGTTGTTGTTTTGTTTGGTTTTGTTGAGAAAGCGGTCACAAACTGAACAAAGGTCTCTTGTGGAAATATATATGCACACTGTAGACCTGCAATGTTGTTAACATAACTGGTTAGAAACTGGTACAACACTCTGAGAACTACAAACACACAACAGAATGACATCTGCCTATTACTGTTAAGGGAATTGTTGCTGATAAAAGCATAATTTTAAACAAATCTAGCTACTACTTTGTACTTTCCATAGTGCAGTTGTCTGGCCATATAATGTGTTTTTGTTTTTGGTCAGAAAGACTCTTTTGGGCTTATTTGCTGTCTGGTGCCTGTCCTGACCCGCCTGCTATTTATCACACTTTGCATTTTGTTAACTGTCCAGTGAAGAGGTCCTCCCAGCTCCTCCGTACGTGTTAATACTTGAGGCAGAATGGCATTTGACAAGTCATTCCTCTTCTTTTCCCTCCCTTTCATTGAGGAAGCCCTGTGGAATGAAGCCTCTTCCAGTCTGTGTGTGAAAGTGGCGTCTGCCTTGGCCCTTTTCACCTCTGGCTCTGTCACACTGGCCTTCCTCACTGGCACAGAGGCTCGGCATTGTTTCAGCTTTTGCTCTCTGTTTATGGTAACCTATACTTTTTTTCTTGAGCTTAAAAGGAAGAGATTGTCAGTTTGCATGCACAATTAAAGCAAGGAAAATATCTCTATACCAAGAAGCACCATCATTGTGATCCAAACCAGCATACTTTCACCTAACTTTGTTACTCAATGTCTGTTGATGCAAAGACAATACAAATACATACAAGCCAGAGACATCTGAGTAAAACCACATTAGGAAAATATTACTTAACTGGGACATTTCAAACTAGAAACATGTCTACAGTTTATGAAAGTTTTTTCAAAGCCCAGCTAAAGAGGGACATTTGTCTTTAGCAGAGATGCACCAGACATTTGTGGTGAGTTTCCGATCTCCATTTTTAAAAACAGCTGCTATTGGTCTGCCAGTAAAGACTTTGGGTAACCTCAATGCCTCTTTAATCACAATAATTATCAATTTTTCTAAGGATTTCTTTTAAAGTTTTCTTGCTATGAGCCATTAGTTATATTAGAAGCAGATTTGACATTGCACTGTGTGTGTGTGAGATAGCAGTTTTTCTTACAATAGTTTAACCAGGATAAAAAAAAAAGACAGATGTCTTTAGCATCTTATGCTGGCGATATGCATAATTAGTGCAGATAGTATTACTGAAAGAACACTCTGTATTTATTCCCTACAGAGGCTGTACTTCTTTACTTTAATTTTAAAAATACCTAAACCCTGACAGTGTTTACAAATACAATATGTTTAATGACAGATTGAGTTTGAAAACTGCAAACAATAAAAGGAGTACAGGTAATTTCACTCCTTCAGTTTTTGTAACTTTGCAGTTCCAATTGTTTCTTTCTTGACTATTTGTACTGCATTGTAAGGAAATGCGGTTTTATGGCCCCAGTTAGTAATATGCACCAACTGAAGTTATTTTGGCTTGATCAAAATAACTTTGATCAAGCCAAAGAAAGGAACAAAAATAACAACAACAACAAAAAAAGGCAACTCTGGTTTCATATTTCTCACTTGAATGAAAAATATGTAGAAACAGGTGGTGAAGCTCATTTTAAAAAGAGTCAGCTTGCCGCTAAGAACTAAAATAAATGGGAATGGAATTGAAAGCAATGTATTACAGAGTAATATCAATTGAATAACATTTTGTCTAAGACTTTAACATTGTCACTGTCTTCTGGACTATGTCTGTTTGGCAACAGTCTCTTCAAAGACTGACCTAAAAGATCAATCACACTGTGTAGTTCAGAGAATAAACTTTAAAATACTTTACTGTTCACAAACTGTTCATTTATAAATCATTGAATAGTAGCAAAAACACACTAAAGACAAACTGTCATCTTGTCAAACCTCCAGATCAATCAGATGTTTTGGTTCAAGTCTACTCTGTATCCCCAGAGTCAGAACCAATGTGGAGCAAACTTCCAGAAAACTCCAAAAACGCTGAAACTCTGAGTTTGTTTGTCCTCAAAACATTACAGATTTTTTCGCCAGATGATTCTCTATCTATTCTAAAAAGTTTGGTAGAGAAGAACCAAACTAGGACATGAAGGACAGAAAAAGCTAAATGCCAAAATCTGTTGATAGCAAACTCAATAAAAGGATTATATGCCTCCACTGAAAATACTGTTCTTAGTTTTAAACTTTTTGCACTTATCGTGCAACACTATTAAATATCTCATTTTGAATTTTCTTCCTACAGTAACAAGATCCACACTGAAGAGTGTTTAATTAAATTCAGAAATACTTTATTGATCATAATGGGAATAGACGTTGGGTTTTTGACTTTCCAACTGACTGGTCGGATGAGCTCAAACAACTTCAGCTACAATTTTGCAACGCTGACCACCAGATCTCTGTCTAATTCAATGCATCTGTTTAATGCTTTCCCACTTTTTGGCAAACATATTTGTGGATTATTAATACTATATTTGAGAAGCCCAGATAATCCAGCAGAAATGAAAGAGCTGATACTAAACGGGATGAGACAAACTGCCCCAGGGCACATCTCCCTGTTTCCCTTACTGGGTTCAAATCCTAAAGTTAATACTAGGAGGCTCCTGCTGAACCCCCGCCAAGCTGCTGTCAACTACAATGGCTTTTTCAGGCCTCTATGATTGATGAGAGAGATGTCCTTCGAGCAGCTCTAACACATTCTGCATATTGCCAAGCACAGGCTGTTATGCCTAGGTACTTTTAGTATCAAACTGCATTGGATTAACAGAGCAGTTGCACTTGACTTCTGTTGTCTCACTTTTCATGCAGTTGCCTGGTTTAGATAATGTCTCCCAGCTCAAGCATACTAATCCTGTGACACCACTGTTGCTACTCCAGCATTCCTGCTGTTTTTTGTTTTCTTGCTAAGTGCATTAACCTGTAATCTGTCTAATGACTCATAACGGTGTTTAACCATTTTCTCCTTTATGTCGCTTCTTGTGCCGACAGCATTTTTTAGTCTTGATATTATAGGTCGAGAAAGCACATGTCAGCACCCATCATTAACGACATATGAAGGTAACACAGCTAATAAAGTGTTTAGTCATACGCACACAGGCCTGTTCTCAGCCAGCTGTCTCACTTTCCACAGTGGCTCCTGTGTTCCTGTGGGAATCGGCCTTGTCCTCCATCTCTTCAAAGCCTCTGATTTACATCTGTATTTAGCAGCAGAGAGGAATGCAGCACTTTCTATCTTCACTGCTTGCCTGTGGCTACATATGCTGTGTGTAATTGGTCATGTAGTCTTTTTTTTTTTCGTAACATCTTTGATGGTTTACCAACAGGTGCCCATGACATTTGTCAGGGCTAATTCACAGGGAGCCTCTTTACTGTCAGTACCAATAAAATGTGTTACATTCCACCCATTCTCTAGAATATAGGGCTGACCGATTCATTACAAAGCAATGCACAATAATAGCATGCGCTGTTGTGATGCTACTGTTAGTGATAAGAAGACTATAAACTCCCTGCTGGGTACATTTTCCCTAATATTGAGGTAAAAAGAATGATCAAAGGTTGGTGTAAAGGGACACAATTCACTTATTCATAATGTATGTTGCATTGAGGAACACAACACTACCCCACCAAAACCTCTTACATTGTCTGCCAGGGCAGATAGTGCTGCTAATTTAGCAAGCTAATATCAGCTTGCTATACTTGTGTTATTTCATATAATAAGGGCAAAAAATTTTATTATTCTGCAATCAGTACTTGAAAAGTACTACTAAATGTAGTGTTTATTCTATATTTTGGCAGAAGTGTATTTCTTATAAGAACAATAACTAAACATTTTTGCAACTAAGTAATTCAAAAGCTGTTTTAGCAACAGTAAGAACAAATTCTTGTCTCCAGCTACACCATATTACATAAGGTATTTTCATTGAGAATCTCATACCAGAGCATGTACACCATTCACTCTGTCATTCTGAGAATCTTAAAAAGTTGTCTGTGAAAGTTGCTTGGTTGTTTTTAAATGTAAAACACATGTGGCTTGATGAGATCTCTCGTGGCTTGATTTAGGCTTTTATTTTTTTTTTCTGCTCCATTCTTATGATTTTCCCATTAAAATGACAGAGATTCTTCTTCTTTTATTTTGAATTTAGTTTCTATGTTATCTCCATAGCTTTTTTTCACCATTCACAAGAGTGTAATTTATTATCTGAGCACCTGTTAACATACTTTGTGAGTGAAAGAGGCTTTGTCTGGATATCCAGTCTTGTGTCGCATCTCCTTCAGACAGTCAGAACAATCTGTAGAATTTCCTCTCTGTAAACTGTCTCGTCAATTACATGCCAACTGATGGGATTATGCAGACGACTTCGCCAAATAGGAGCCTGTGGCTGATATTAAGTTACAAAGAGAGTTTTGTTGGATATTTGACTTCAGATTTCACACTTTGATCTGGGAGTTTACGACTTCCCTAATGGAGTGTCTGCTCGACCCCCTTCCCTCCTCACTTCATTCCATTCCAGCTTCCTTCTCTTGCGCCTTCGGTTTTACAGTCCAGAGATAAATCCTTTTCATAGGCACGCTGGTGAACTGAACTTACAATACCTTTATGAAAGGCTTTAGTTACTTCCTGTCGTAGTGGCTCAAGGTTCAGGGGTGAGTGGGCTGCGCTAATGTCAATACTGCAGAGCTTAAGTCCAAACCCTAGGAAAACAGAAGAGGGTAGAATATTATGTACTTCCAGCTTACTTGAAGTGGTCCATGGGAATTGTGTCCTGCAGCAAAAAGGAAAGAGAGAAGAGGATTTGTTTAATACAATACCTCAAATGCCAACTGTTTCATTTTGCTCTGGATTCAGATGTATTGAGTAACTTTTTATTTGTTCCGTGATCTTAATATTGGATAAACATTGTTTATTAAAAATGTCCAGGATGACTTGTTGTCTGCTTCTCTGTTATTGTTTAGTAGAAACTTTAGCAATAGTAGCTTCAGAAATAGTGGGAACGGGTTACATCGGCATGTTACACAAGGGAAAAGTTCTGTTTGTTTGTCTTCGGAAATGGCTTTGTGGGAATATCAGCCATGTCCCTAACTGGCACACAGACTGACATCACTTCCTGTACCCTTTTCTTGGCTCGGTGTTACAGTGTTGAAGAAAATAAAGTGTATTTCCTGGAAGCAGAGGCGTGTATCTCCGTAAGTGTACAGTGAAGAGGAAATCACTGCTTTTGTATTCTCCTGATGTACATTTATCACTTGACTGTTTTATGCCTTTAATATGAATATGTGCTGACAAAGTATTTGTCCTAATGTTAGAAACTGACCAAATTTTCAGATTACATTTTACTGCATGTAGGGCTTTCCAAATGATTATGAACCAAGTGGATGAATGATGCAACAAACAACTGTTGTTTTTTGCAAACACACCAAGGAACAAAGTGATCAACGCACTAGATTAACAGATAATAATGTATGTTCAGCTAAAGAGAGGAGATAATATGACATTCACTTCATGAGAGCAAGACGAGACAAACATTTCGGAATATTATTGTGAACATTTTAGGCCTATTTATTTCTAACATTTACAGAAACCTTTTTTGCCTCTTGGAGGTACAGTACAGTGTTTCATATTGCCAAGGGAAATATGAAACACAAACACACTTTAATATATTAATTATGACACCAAACAAACAACATTAAACAGGAGGTAGTTCTTTTGTTAGAAGCGTCCGATTAAATACTTTTAGATTTAAATCAAGGAAATATGACAGAGCATGGTGGAGGATAAAACATATCGTCCTGCTGCTGTGACAGTGGAGCTGAGCTGCTTCCTTTACAAAAGTGATGTTGATTTTATTTAACTTGTCACCATAATGGGTCATAAAAGGTAATATTTGTGTAATCTTTTATTAAGGTCAGACATCTGACTTTTTGACAAGTCTAGTCACCAGCTGATTTCTTATTTTGTCTCTTAAAGGTATTTTTTCCCCCCCTGCCACTGAAATCAATTAGTAGGAAATGTGAGTAGCTTGTACAGCAATAAAAACAGATCTTTGAATCTGTTTTATTTTATAACTCACTGAACGTCTGTGGAATGACTAATGCATTCAAAGAAAATATCTGAACAATATTACTGTTTAAATCATAGGGTCCAAATTCACCCTGCAAAGGACTGTGAAAAGTGTCTGGTGACATCACTGGCTGGATTTCACACTGTTCAAATATATCAAAAGTGTTTGCTGGCACAGTTCCTCTCTCTGTCTATCTCTATCCCTCTCCCTCTCTGTCTTACTTCCTGTCCTACCTCTAATATTATACCAGACTGGCTCAATGGCGTTTAAGCAGAGTGGACTAATAAAAGGAGAATAATTAATGTCCTTCAGCAAAAATAAATAAAGCCTGCAGTGATCTTAGGAGGCAAATTCAAGATTTCTGTTAGGCTCGTGTTATGCATACTTGATACTGGTGACCTCTCTGTCCCCCAACCAAAGCCAAGATTGAACAAATAAACTTTTAACTGTGTGGTTAGGAGCGCAGGTCAAGGTGAACGTCAGTCACTGGTGCTTAGTCTTTCATGTCCATGTGTTTAACACATTGTGAACAATCAGTCATTCTGTAGAGAGTCCTGCTCATGAACTCTGGATAATCTGACCACAACTGAAAAGAGTGTTACGCTCACTAAAATGAAGGACAACGGAAGATGACAGCTTCAGATTTTACAATTGATATTTTAACCTCTGACAGTGGAAATGTCTCGATTTCAGACACTTTGACTCAAACGTGCATGCAAAACTAGAGTGGATATGTTCAGAATGTAATCAGACGCAGAAGCAGACAGGGCACCCAAACTTTAAACACAATGACAATAAAAATGATAGAAGGAAGTTTGAATTCACAGTAACCAGAATCACCAAAGTAGAGCGATCAAACAGAAAACAGGGCTGCTCAAGCGGGTGAGGGCTCTTGGGGTGGAAAATGTTGACGGATAATAATGTTTTCAAATATAAATGCCCATAACAACACTTTAAGCAAGAACATAAAATGAGATGAAGAGTTAAGTTTAAAAAAGTTGCAGCTTTTCATCTACATTTTCAGTTTTATACAGATCGAAAGATTCCAAAGTGGGGCTTTTTGCTGAGCTGGTGTTACAAGTTGCATCTCAGTCTTTCTATGTTACTATGGTGAGGACACATCAACCTCAGCAGAGCTGTTTATGAATATTCCACATCCTTTCTTTTCAACATGTATGAAATCAGTCACAAGGAGAACCACCCTGCTTCGTGAAGAACACAGTGAAGGTACAGCTATGCTGAGGAAAAGCTGAGTCCCTCTTAAGATATCAGAAGAACAGTGACAAAGCTTAATGGGTTGATGAAATTAAGTGTTCAGTTTTTCTTTAGATCATCTTGCCTTACAACAAAAAGCCAATCCTTTGGCTTGCATGCCGACACCTCCACACACCTACCAATGAGTCATGCCTGAAGCACATTTGTGTGTTAGGTATCCATTTTCTCTTTGTGGTTGTTGCTCTGAACACAAATAATTGCAAAAGGGGGTGGCAATTTGAACATCACATGTTGTATAGCTACTGGTGCACATTTTCTGTTGCCAGCTTTAAGGAGACTGATTTTTGATTCAGCAGCGAGATGGTTTTCCTGCATATTAATTCAGTTTGAGACTCAGCTCAAGTCCCAGTAGCTTAGTTTCTGAAGCCACCGACGACCAGAGAGAATAAGCGAGGCGGTGAAAGTTTCTAAGTGCTTTTAACTTCTCAGCCTCAGAGCTAAAACCACAAAGTCTTGTTTCACTATTACACGTGGTTTTTACACCAACGACTGTCACTGAAAGTTGCCTTTACTGATGCCTGTCTGAAATGAGAATACACATTTACCTAAGTGTGTGTCCTCTGACTTACTGAGGTTTTAAGATATTATGTAACTAATTTTAATGTTCAAAACAAGCTACCCTTAGGCTTTTTAAGGCCATTGTGGCTCCAGTGAACTACAGCAGTCTGGACAGCAACCATGTTTTTTCTGGATTCCATAATCTAAACAAACTAATCTATTTCTGAGCCTTTGTTTGTTTGTTCCATTTTACAGTGGCTGTCAAGAATCAAAAACGGAACTGTTTCAGATCTTTCTCTTGATAATAATGCAGTCAGCATCAGCATTTAAAGCTTAAGCAGCCGTTTTTAAATGGCTTCAAAGGACTTTTTTTTTTGACACAGTTTTAAACGTACAGAGTTTCATTTGGTACAAATAAGAAACGTATATCAACTCATTGAAATCTCTTAATTATATATATGCCCTACTTTCAGACTTAAAACTGTTACATAAATACAATAGTATCTATTAAATGCATTTGCAATAGAACTGTGTCTAAAAGTGTTTCGACACCAACATATTTGGTTATCTCACAAAGGTTCACTTTTGACTAATATGAACAATTAAATATCCAAATTTAAAAGCCTGTGTGTCCTCTGACTTACTGCGGTTTGCGTAAAAGGCCTGACCCTTTTACCAGTGATGAAAGAAGAAGAAGAATAACTGAAAATGAGGACAGAAGCGGGGGAGAGAGGCAGACAGATTATGTGGTGGAACCAACAGATGCTAGCTTTATTTCCTGTGTCTTCTGGTTTTTAGTCTAATAGAAATTACATATGCACTGGAAACAGAACCAAGGTTTTTGACTAAAGGGACAGTTCAGGGCTTCTGAAGGGGTTAAGGGAGTTCAGACCATACCGCCTGTAGATAACACTTGTAGCAGATTCTTTGAGTATAAATCAGATAAGTTGGTCCCTTCAACAAGAGGGGCCAGAACTAGGTTTTGTTATATATGAAACATGCAATAGTGAAGCATTTCCCTTTCCCCACTGGCTGAAAGGATACTGACATGTATGCTTTGCTTATAAGAAAGAAAAGTTTGGCTGTGACAAATATGTCTGCTTGTGAAGAAGATGCTCAATCGTAGTGTGAAAACCTAAGGAGTGCCGACCTATACTATTACGTTGAAACTTCAAGTGGAAAACTATGAGCTGTGAAAAGCGTAACTAATCGACCAGCTGATATCAGTTTTAGTATATGAAGAACAGGAAGGCAAAAAAGTGTAGAATTCTGCACAGAATGCACTTGTAAACTACTACTGCTAGATTTAGCAGGTTTTTACGTAAAGGTTTTTGCATTAAAAAAAAACAACTACAAATAAACAATAAAGATTATATTCTAACCACAATAATCAGAATATAAGTGCACCGATTGAAATTTTTTAGCGATCACAGCCTTAAAAAGACTGATTTACTGATTCTGATTTTGACCAATATCATTTCTTTTTTGTTGGAATAGTGGCAAACTATTGCGATGAAGGAGTTAAAGTAGGAAAAGTGGGGTGATTATTGTTTACTGTTCACATGCAGATGTGATCTGATGGCAGGTCTGTCAGTCAGTCCTCTCTCAAGGCAAATGAAACAGAGACAGAGGAAGATAAGAATCGGTGTATAAGATCGGCTTTACATGCATCAGCTGATTGCAGATCTCCCAAAATGAAAGAAATCAGGGCTCATGTATTGTTGTACCCCTAGTTATTATAGCCACAGCAGGAATAACCATTTTGCTTTTGTTTATACATTTTTATTGAAACTCTTGAAACTGCCAAATTTTTATAGAATGTGTCTATGTCTATTAATAAAATGATGCTGCACCAAAATAAAAGCTCAAAAATATTCTGTTGATTTATGTGAGCAGTACTTTATGAAGCTTAGCTGTTGTCACAGTTGTTTTGGATGGTTATGATCATAGTCAAATGGTAAAGTACACAGGAAATGGGGGCTGGAGGTGGTGGGCCACCAATTACCTTCCTGTGTGAAACACATACTGGGTTACAAAACACGTAGGTTGTTTCTGCCCTAAGTAACTATTTGGAAATAGAAGCAGTGAATTATAAAAATCTACAAAATAGCATTAAATTATGTTCCTGAGACATTTTCAGATTGGAAGTTTAAAAACAAAAATCAACAATTCGCTCTAATCTTGGTTCCTAAGATTAGCCCAAATATCAGGAACCAAGAAAATAAAGTTATCCACTATTATCAACATTTTAACAGTACGTTTTTTAAAAACTTCTAAACTGTCTTATCTATCTTATTTACCTAAATGTGTACTGGCAAAAAAAGTGTAGTCTCCTTACTTTTTTCCCTTTCTTTATATGTTTTGTTCTGATGTGCACCCAAAGAATTAGAAAATCAGATCACTCTCTAGCTGGTGCTGTAATCTCTTGGAAGTCTCTGACAAGGAGCTGCGTTTTTCTTTGTTTGTTTGGCGGTTGTTTGTTATTCTCCATGTGAGTGGGAGGGAAAAAGTGAGTCGGAGTGCCCTCGGATGTGTTTGTGGGAGTGAGACGTGATGACATGTTCAGGGAGGGAATTGCCTGCGCTCCTTTGGGAGGAAACGGGTATAGGGGTCAAAGGCAAAGGGTGGAAATACTGATCCACCACAGGTTTTTGCCATTAGGCCTTCTGTTTTTATCACTTTGTGGGATCTTACTTTGCCTTAATCAGTTTAAACATGATCTTTGAGCTCCTAATAAGCTTCTGTCTCCCTGTGTTTGGAAAAATGGTGAGGTGGCATAAAATTCAGCTCGAGATAGCTTTTTCCCTCGTCAGACAAATATGGGAACAGTAAAATGTGCCTGATTTTCTCACAACAAACCCAGGGGAGCTGTGCCATGTGTGATGTGCAGCGTTATGCTGATCTAACATAGAGTTATTGGCGAGCACAGAAAGAGAAAACAATGGCTGTGTGTTCGAGGTTGAAAAAGAAGCCGACTTTTCCCCAGCGGTTTATCCTTCTGCTGAGGCACTATGTTTTCAGTCGGGGGAAAATTTACAATTGCCATCGAACTGTCTTGCGCTCAAACTTTAATTGTTTCCACATGTTCCATCAGATTGCTGTTGGCAAGCTTTGCGGGTTTATTGCGGTGCATTTGAAATGTTAGCGGGCCCTGACTGGTACAAAGCTGTTGGATGAACTGAGAGGTGAAAACCTGACCCTGTTATAGTCACATTTTACTGGGCAGTGTGCTGCTTTACTTCAACGACTGAATCTTGTTATGTACCACGCTGCCTTTGGGTGACAAAGTAAAGACCCTGGCATTGAGTAAGTGGGCCGTACAGATGGCAGACAGAACAGAAGTGTACAGTGTGGCATGCCCTCATTCTTCAGTGCAGCCTGTAAACAACCCATAAATTTTGTTGCTTAAATGTAGCTTTATATATAGTAAGCGCTGACATAGACTATAATTAAAACATAATCCTGTCCTTATTTAGGTTGCTCCCCTGTGTATGCACGACTCAATCATAACTTCAACTCTTTTGTCTAGTTGCCTGGATGATGTTCATTTTTGCTACTGAATATATATTACAAATATGTATTCCCTTAATATATATGTGATGTGTGTGTTCTTTGTGTTTTTTTTGCATTGAAGGGCCGTTGCTTCGCAGTCCATGTGAGCTGCTGCCGGTCGGGACCGGACACCCTGTGCAGGCCATCCTGAAGAGCTTCACCGCCATGTCAGGGTGTGCAAGCAAAGGCACCATGAGCCTGTCTCAGGAGGTACACGTCATTAACCTGAGAGGACATGCTGCAGAGGGCCCAGACAGCACTCCTGCAAGAGTGAGTCACTCACACTTGAAAAATAAAGTTAAGAAAAGTCTGAGGATATCTTTTTCTAAAGACTAAAGTTCAACTGTGTCCCACTTGATCTGAATTAGCTCCGCCTCCTCATCTATCTAGCGCCTGAGAAAGGACATCCTCTCATGTACAGCTTGTGAGAAAATCCACACACTCTGAGCATTTTGATACACTGCTGTGACCTTTTAACACAGCAGTATGGTGAACATTCACCAAGTAAAGCGACTGCTATCTGAACCTTTCTCTATCTGAACCTAAAGGTTTTTTCAAAGAACGAGAAAAGGATCAAGTATTTTGTTGGTCCTCTTCATATCTCCCGATAGTGAAGCCCCTCCCCATCTTCAGGGTTGTTGCCGCAGATCCTGCGGCTATACCGTGACTCGTCAGCCTTACCTTGAACGTGAATCATGTGTGAAGAAGTCTCACGTCTGGATTTTTAACTGTCACCACAGTGTGTAGGGTAGCATGCGCAGGCATGCAGCTTGGATATACTGGTGATTGGAATCCAGAAAGCAGCTTTGAAGTACCTGCAGCAGAAGAACTGTTCCTGCACTCCTCAGGAGTTTTACAACATAATGATAATAATATCCATTTGATAATCGCTCTCTCATACAGATGATAATTGCAAATAACAATTCCATTATTTTAATTGCGAGATAGACATTTTGCTTTTGTTGCATGTATCTTAAACCTAGATATCACAGGTTTAAACTGTGAATGTTCCTTTATAGTTGACAACAGTGTGTAGCTTTTTAATTTTTTTGCTTCTTTCTAGGCTGTTATGCAGAACACTAAAAGACACTTTCAATTTTCCGAAAGCTAGTCTCAGCAAATGCACCAAATTTATGAGACGTACAATTTTCTTGTCCGAATAATGTCTGCAGTTGTGATAGATTTTAGTTTCTATGTGAAGGCTTGACAGATTCAGAGAGTTTTTAGAGATGCATCCAAAATGTAAACATTCTGATCTTTGATCCACTTCGTGTCTTTTGGCTTGTGACATGAAGTGTCAACATTACTTCATAATGTTGGCTAGTATTGTGCCCATTTTGTATTTTGATCATGCTCATGGTGGTGTTTTTGGATAGAAATGTAAGATGCCCACTCCAAACACATGAACTGTATGAGGACACTTTACTGCGAAAAGTAAAGGCCTCAGTTTATGTGCAGATGTATAGCACATTCCTAAGGAGAAGACGGTTCTGGAGCTGGCCTGATCTTCTTGGCTACAACAAAACCTGTCACACTAAAGTTCATGATGATCCAGAAAACGTTTTTTTGCAGCAGTTTTCCTGCATGTGAGGAAATGTTTATGCAAAGTGAGTCCCTCGTATTCTTTGGATGTAACTATTGATAACACAGTAAGGCAATGGTTTGAAGCACATCTATCATATGTACAAATTAATGGTTGGACTCAAAAATTTTTTTAATGGAGTTAATTTCAGGGTCTGTAATCACTTAAAAAATTGCAACTAATTGTATTTTAATAGAAAACCATGTAAAAAAAAAAGCAGCATTTTAATTTTAAAACCACTTCTTCCTGGTAAATTATTGAATAAATTGACAAATGGGCTCAATAACAAAGATATCTATTGTTTTGCATCTGTTATTTAGGTTATTCATCCATCAAATTGGATGGATGAATAACCTGCAATGATCAGATCATTTAGCACTTGTTTTTAAATACTTCTTCAGAAATGTGGACTGTGATCGTCTGCTGACATTAGCGTTGGGGAGGTTTGTGCTTCTGCTACATGTTTAGCATCGAGATACTATTTCAAGCTTGAATAGCTTCACTGATAGGCTAACCCGATTTAGCTTTTGGTTGTTTTTTAAATAAGCCCTCAAAACTCTACAAGTCTCCTTAGAGTTAAAGTTTATAATTTTTTTTCTAGGGAGCCTCATTTTTTCTTTTCAGAAATGTACTGAATGTTTTCTTTCATTAGGGAGCTCGGTATGTGGCTTTGGAGTCTAGTCATCTTCTTATATTTGTAGGTTCAGCTCGCACTATAGTCCATCCGTGGCTACAGAAGGTCACTTTGGCACCAGCTGACCATGCTGAAGCTCACTGTGGTTCTCAAGATCTTTGCTTTTGATCAGATAAGAGCCTCTGAAGGACAACCAGCACCTCTACCCACTCTGATCCACCTGAGCTGTGGAGCACAGTGCCCTGTTTGGACTCAAATTCCTCCTTTACCAGCCTTCAGCGGGAGTGTGCTGGAGATACACCGTCACCAGGTTAATCTGGCCCTGATCTTTCATGACAGGAAGAAGAGGTTGTTTGGTAGATTAAAGGAATTATGGGTAAATAAAGAGAGATAAAGAGATCTCAAATCTCCTTGCCACAGTCACTTGAAAGAGCAGAGCTAAACAGCCACTTTGTTCTCCATTATTTATCCTTGAAGGCTCCAAGTAAACAGTTTGTCCTGTGATCAAGAGATTACATTGTGAAAGAGTTTCTCCCAAACCTTAAAGCTGATAATGATTTTAGATCATCAGGGTTCCAAATAAAAACCTTATTAACTATCATTAAGTTAGTCAAGCACAAACTTTCTGTCCCACACAGATGCCTTTAGGATCTGCAACATGAGGCTCCAGAGCTGCAAGTGACTTTTGAACCTTCCACAGTGGCTCCTAATACTTTTGACTAAAAATTGACAATAACTAGCTAATGTTTTTAAGTATTGCTCAAATAAAAAAAGCAAGTTTTTACTAGATTTTTTCCCTTTTCTTATGAATAGTGGCATTGAATTTCCACAATAGAAGACTTTTCTTGGATTGATTTTTTTGTCTCCGGGTTTGAAACTTTTTCTTACGTTATTTTAGCATCCCACAGAAAAGAGTTTATTCTTTCAATTTGTTTTATTTTACCAACTTGTATGTTTTTCTTTATTTTAAACCTAAAAATAGAAACAGAACAGTTCATGTAACATTTGTGGCTCTGTTTTGCTGGACTCAGGGGAAAAAAATGACTTTTTGGATTGCAAATGGCTGATTTAGAAAATATTTTGGGTTTAGTGGTGTATGTAAGATTCTTATATAAATGGTTGTGGTGCAGTCCATTCCAGGTTGACCCAGTTTGTCACATAATCAAGCCTATCTACTGTTAAAATAGATAGGCGATGGCCTGGAGTGACGGTGCTACGATCAGAGATTTGGCTGCTGATTTCCAAATACTGATGTGAAAATAATTACTGAATCTGTTTATTTTTTCTTTTTTGCTTTACAGATACATTGAAAATTGAACTTCCTTAACAGTATTTTTTTTTAAAAGAAAAAAAACATTCCTGGGAAAATAAAGCCCAAGTTCTCAGATAGAGATATACACCTAAAAAGAGAATCACAACACACCCTACTGAGACATTTTTCTTTATTTTTTGGAAATTTTACTAAAAAATTTTATCATATCACAGGAAACTAAATAACGGCTGTTTAACTTTATTGAAGAGAAACCGGGCTCAGATTGGCTGATATTTGTTGCTTTGCAAAACTATTCATTTAACTTTTGCACATCTCTACCAAAGGTTTCATCATATAAGAGAGTTGTGCTCTTATTTAGTGATCAGCCAGTTTCTGTTTATACTCATATTCTGTAGTTGTTTTGGTGTTTCTCAAAGTTTCACTTGTTGCAGAGATAGATACAGTGGATATTCAAAGTATTTTTCTTTTACTTTGAACAGATTTCATGTAACCCTGAGGTGTGATAAATCAGTTTCCTCCTTTAGCATCAATTTGCTTTTTTTCAGCCTGATCAGTGTGCAGTTGAAGAAGTCTCTCTCTCTCTGCTCTCCTCTTCACGATGAGGAAGTAGCATGTTGGCTGAAGAGTAGGCTGTGCCGGTGTGTTTTGAGCGGCGGCCTTGCAGCACAGGGAACACCTGTGGCTGAGTGTCGGCCGTCTGCAACATGAAAACACAAACTGACCCTCGGAGTCACAGCGAGCGACTGCACAGCCGAGTCTTGATGAGGTACGCGGAAGAAATCAGCTTTTTCGCACCGAGCTCATGGGCTAATAAGGACAAGGGGGAATTTTAGACACACACCCTGCTGGTGCAGTGTGTGAAGCCTGTTTCATGTGAAAGTCGTGGTTCATCTCCGTTTTCTCTAAAGCAGTGAAGCATTTCCTGCGTGCGCCAGTGAAGGCGCTCTGCAGAGTCTGAACTGTTAGCCACAGATGAACGTGACTCGGAGTCAGCATTCTGGTTCCAGCCCAGTCTTTTTTACACCCATACTCTATCAGTAGGTGCAACAGAGTAACTCAGTAGTCACTGTGCATACATCATGGTCTGGGATACATTCATAAGGCTTTTAGTGATATTACAGGAATTATCTAAAAACAAACAGCATCATCACTTTATGTAATAACTTCTTAGATAATTTATCATCCAGAAAAATTTGCTATGGTGACCGGCCTACTAGATGGTTTAACTGATGTCACCCAATTTATCAGATGTCCCTGTTATTTATTGCTACTGCTGATCCATGTCAGTGTTTCTTTCACACTGAAATGCCATTTCTCTAAGTGATTATGGTGAAGTAAAGCTAAAGAGTAGTGGCATGTAATTCATTTTCCGTTAAGGTCTCTTAAGGAGCTATGAGTCAAGTTTGATGGTTGCACCAGACTATCTGAAATTCATTCTGCCAGATAGAAACGTGTAGATTTAACCTGCTTATTTTTTCTCTTCCTCTCTTAAACTCTTGATTTTTAATATCTACGTCCTCTAAATATGAGATTTCTTGTTTCATACTCTCTTAAGTCTCTGTTTTCATAAAGTTCTGAGCTGTGACATAAGCATGTCTAGACATTTTTTTTTTTATCTTTCCCTTGTGTTATTAGCATTTGTCTGAAATAAGACGTGATGTTTTCTTCAGCTTCAGTGGCCCTGAACAGAGTAACAGAAACCCCTCTCCTCTCTTTTACGCATGCAGGCCTCCGAAGAGAGCGGGAACAGACTAGATTCGAAAGCATTACCTATAAATAGGCCAAGTAAGAGTTAGCGTGAAAGCTGTAGCGCTTGGATGAAACGCAAGGCTTCACTACACTGTGGTTTCCTAAAAAGAAGTATGAAACGCTTTCACGGTTTCAGGGAATGACAGTGACTTTGACTTTAAAGAAAATGAGATTCAGGCAGAGTGGCCTGCTCATATTTCATTTGAGCTTTAATCCTTAAGGGATGTTGTAGTCATATTTTTACAGGTTCACCCAAAGAAAGAACAGTTGCCTCATTCTGACTCCTCTGCTCTGGATTCAAGATCCAGGTATCGAGTTGTTAGCATTTTTCCATATGCATTTGCTTTGGAGCAGTGTATTGCGCCATGGCGACAAGCTGGAAACGTGTATTAGCTTGGCACAAAATACAGCATTTCAAAACAGACTCCCGAGGGGAGGCATAAACAAACGGGCCGGTGATATCTCAAATCGTTCCTCCTTCTCTAATCAGTACAACAGACATCAAATGCGGCCGCAGACCCTGATCAGGGTGAGGCAGAGCAGATGATTGCTTTATCAGCTGGAATTCACAGATATCATAGACTGTGTAAGTGACTGGCTGGAGGAGCTCACCAGGCACAAACAAGTGGTGAGAACAGATCTAAGCTGAGCTCACACACTAAACAAAACACACACATTGGGAGCTGGCAAAGTTTGCTCTCAGGTCTACTCTCAGTTACCACTGAAGCCAGGATTTTGCCACACCGTATTCCCTTTAAGCGACAGTGCTTTTGCCAGATTTTGTTTAAGCCTTTTAGGTTTTTGTGGCGATAAAAATGTAAACTAGATTATGTTCGTAGCACAAACCAGCAAGCTTGTCACTTTAGCTGAAACTGCACAAAACTGAAACTGCAAATTTAATCAGCGGGTCCACACAGCTAGTGCAGCCAACTGTGTGGGCCTACAAACATTATTACAGTTTGGCAACAATGCACACACTCCCTGTGCATCTGAAGAAATGCATTTCTTTTCTTTAAAAATGCACATTAAAATGAAAATGGTAGATTGAAGAACATAAGAAAAGCACACTGTTATCCACACCTCCACAATGCTCCATTAGATACCAGGATTGTGGTCTCATATGTCCATTTATGGGGAGCTTAAGCAGTAGAACCACATGCACATCAGAAGAGGCCCAGTCAATTCACTCATGCACACATGGAATCAAAGATTTGGCTCTCGCATCTTCTGCTCTGAATTTACTTGTTTAATATAGAAATCAATGACTCTCTAAATCCCCTTAACACATAAATGTCTTGGCTTTAATATTAGTTTTAAAGTCTACTTTTTTGCATTTTATCTCTGCCAAACCATGCTTTTGTATTATGTGATAAATCAGCACAAAGTAGTGCCACCTTGTGGAGGTAAAATATACCTACTTTTCAACATTTTCAACAAACAGAAAACTGAAAAGTGTGACATGGACTCGTGACAGCCCGTTACCCTTACAAGACCCCTGATAAGTGTAATCACTCTTGTAGGGGAGGTTTGTTGGAGAACATTAGTGAACCAAAAGCATCATAAAGAGAAACTGGAACAGGTTAGGAAAAAGGTTGGTAAGCAAGTACTATTAAGTACATCAGCAGAAAATAGAAGCGCATGTCACAGCTGCAAACTCACCAAAACCTTCAAGGAAGTTGGTCAGAGTTGATGAGAAGATGGGTGGAGTTAAAAGCAGGTCAATCCTGAAAGAAAACCTGTCGTCTTTCTAGGAAGAAAATAGTTGTGTTCCTACCTCAAATGTGGGCAAAACTTTGATATTCTGCTGATGTTGAAAGAACACAATTTTGCAATTGTGTGTTTGCATAAAGCAGACAAATGCAATTAAAGTCATCTGTGAATAAGCTTGTTCATGCAATAACTCATTAAAAAACATGCCATGCCATCATCTTGTGCCACTTCCTGTCATCTTTGTTTTTTCTGCCAGTAGTAACATCCTGTTGCTAATCATGTGATTAGTGTGATGCAAAACAAGTGTTTCCCTTGCAGTTTTGCAAAGTACACTCATTTTGATACGGCCAGAAAACCACCTACTCCAAACACCAAAGCTGCATATTGAAAAATTTGAGTTTTTTCAAAAGTGGCATGTTTCCATTAAGCAAATTTATTTTCAAAATGTCAAATTGCACAATTTTAAGATTAGTGGACATAGAGATAGGGACCCAAAGCACACAGCCAGAGCTGCACTGGAATAGTTCAGATCAAAGGATGTTGAAGTCGTAGAATCATTGGCAAAGCCATCTTCTTGGTATCCCAAAAATGAGCAAAACATTCAGTTTCTAATGTGCAAAGGGTACAGAGACATCCCTCAATGGACCAAAAGCTGTTAGTGCTGTGAGCCGGGGTTCTACAAAGGATTAACTCTGCGGTGGGGGCTGAATCTAAATGCTTGCAATAGACCGTGTAAGACTTCCTCCCAGTTCACAATTAGCCACCTAATAAAATACATGAAAGTTTGTGGTTTCAAAGGCAACAAGATCCATTTAAGGGATTTGAATACTTTTGCAAGAATCTGTGGCTCTGTTCCAATGGTTTTAAAGGTTTTTATCCAAACGCCCCATCTGACTTTGACGTCTTTTGGGCTTTTTTCTTCTCCTTTGGTTTTCTCCAGTGTCTGACATTGAGCAGAGTGCAGACTGATAAGCATCACAGTTCATGGGGAAAGGCTCCAGGTAGAGTCCCTATCATGCTGGAAAATGTGGATCGGACTGATAAGAGCCATTGGTTCGCCTTGCTTCCATCATTGAGCTCCTTGGCTACAGGTCCATGTTCCTCCTTCCTCCCTTTGTGTAACTGCAATGATCCAGAAAGAACCAAGATGTAGACAGACAAGATACACCCTCATATACAAACACACATCAGATAACTGAACAGATTGGTCCTTGGCAGGTCGAAGCTGTTTGATTTCTAAGCTAACCTTAGCAGTGCTTCTTTGTGATATCCTTCTTTGTTGTAATTTCAGTTGTCTGTGTGTTTACCGATTCCTTAAAGTGAGCTCCTGATGTTCATGTTTTGGGACTCCTTGTGCTTTCATTCTTTCTTGAGCTGATAATTGTTTCCTGGGAGGGAGAGTGTTTGGCCAGATTAGCTTTACTTTTTGCCTAATTATAGGATGTTTTGGGTTTTCTTCTGAATCGCCGAGGCTCATCAGGCACTTAATTACCTCTGTCAATAAAGGAAACTCCCTTTTCCTGCAAGGCCACTCTGACGGGGCGCTCATCCTGCGGGGTCGACTGCCGTGTACACCACAGGGCACAGTGTTCGACTTAAAAGGGTATCACATGACCGTGTTGATGCACACTCTTTGTAAAACACTCTTGAAAGGTAGTGTAATTTACTCGCCTCAGAAGATCATAAAATTAGAACCACATGTTCAGGACAGGAGAAGCAAATCATCCACAACAGTTACAGCACACGATCACCAGAGGGATTTACAACGAAGAGACATCTAGGAGAAGTCTTCTTCAGTATCTTTAAGTCAAGCCAAGTTTATTTGTCAAGCATATTTCAGCAACAATTCAGTTCAAAGTGTTTTACACCATAAAAACATTGCAAAGTTACCGATTACGAAACCAGCAATAAATATGTTTTGTCAAATGCCATCATCAAGCAAATATATGTCTAATATGTTGATACATTTTCCACTTACTGTTAATCAAAGGTATCTCTAAGCTGGTGGGTTTTTAGCCTTTATTTAAAAGAACTCACTGTTTCAGGATCTTTGAAGCTTCTGGGAGTTTGTTCCAGATTTGTGGTGCACAGAAGCTGAATGCTGCTTCTCCATCTTTGGTTCTGTTTCTGTGGATGTGGAGAAGACTTGAGTGGTCTGGAAGGTTGTTGCAACAAATCTTTAATGTATTTTTTAGTATTTCAGTTGGTAGGGTTTGTTGTTTGGAGTCAACATTCTCTGGTTTGGTTATTGTTTCTCTTGTGTAACCCCATTGTTTACATACTGCCTTCTTGATCTGCCATGCTTGCACAGCTCCAGCTGTCCTCCCCCGTGTGAAGTCTAATTTCAGTAACACGATATGCCTGGACAAACCTACATCAGTGACTGCTGGCAGACACACCCCAGGACCCTCTCAATCCCAGTCTCAGCCTCCTAATAATCCATAAACCCCAGCCTCCTGTCTCCAAACAAACTTGGCTGATCCTAGCAGAAATCACAAGAGGTACTCCCATGTTTTCTGCACCTCTTCTTCCCAGGCCCATGTTGCTATGTATGTTTCCTGCCAAACCCGCAAGCTATGCCAGAGCCTCATGATGGCAGATCTACGGGGAGAGATGTTAACACCAGCTGCTTCTGAGTCCTCAACAATCACTTACAAACCAGTGATGCTGTGGGTTGCTGGTGTCATCCTCTGTCTATTGATGTTTATAAGTCATTTTTTTCCCCAGGGCAGATCAAATCTCAAGTCTCAAATAATTAAAATTGCCTGTTCTCTGCCTGGAACCCACACTTGCTCAAGTAATTGCTCATGAGCAATTACTTGCTCATTTATTAGTTATTCCTGGACCATTTAAAACATGGACATTTAACACCTTTATAGTTTTCTGAACATGGAACTGAACTTCGAAAAAATGTTCTTGAATTGTGCTTACAGTATTTTCCAGACTACAAGTCGTATTTATTTAGAAATCGTCAAATGTGAGAGGGACCTCACACATTTGACAATTGATGAAAGTTTCCAGTGACACTTAGTATTCATTTGCTTTTTAACAAACTCCGGGAAACGGTCAACCTTGGCTTGGAAATCTGCTGTCAGTTTCTGATGCACCGATGTCCATTCTCTTAGTCATGGTGGTCAGGAACGACTTTGCGGCGGAGTTGCCTGCAGTAAATCCAGGGCACCAAGAAGGCTCGTCTGCAAAGTCATAGATTAATCTCCTTGGCAACCTCAGGATGTGGAGATGTAACTGTCTCTCAAGTCTCACAGAACATTATTCAAGCCCCCAATTGTGGAGTCATTGTTCCAGCGTTGGCCAGCCAGCTTTATGCCTGCGATTAGCTTTCTTACCAGCTACAGAAGGTAATGTTTAATCCTTGATTCATGACTGTCGTTATGAATGAACATTTATCACATCAGTTAAAAAAAATATCTATGAAATATCTATATCTATGATATCTATGAATATCTATGAAATATCTATGAAAAATATCTATGAATATCTATGAATATCTATGAAGAGTAAAAGAAATATATATATGTACATATATTTATAAATAAGTGCAAAATTAGCCAAAGTATGAAAAAAATTGCAACTTTTATTCTGGAAAATTTGGTAATTACTTAAAAATATATTTATGTACACCAACAAAGACAGACAGACAAAGACCAAGGATTCTTGGTCAAATATGTTATTTTTAATAAGTCAAACAGGAAATACCATTTAATATCAAGAACCAAAAGTGACCTGAGTTATGACACTAGTTTAACAGCAAGAGATTTATTTGTTGAGACTTTGGTAAGTTTGTTTTGGTCAGAAATGTCTGTGTGCTCATTCTTCTAAAACTACAACTGTAAACAAGTTGTTATGAACGTTTAGTAGCTCGGGGTCTTGGAATGTCCCAGGTTAATAAATCCAATGCACCTTTAACTGGAGAAACTGCTGTCAGAGGAGCGGCCTGTGGCTTTCATTCTGTAAATCCTTGCTTAATGGCTCCGTTAAATAAAAACAGACAAACTTGGAAGCTGCTGAGAACTCTTTTTTCATTACGCATTTTTCATTAAAATACATTACCGTAACTCAGAGGGGGTAACATTAATCAAATAATGGATTACTTTCACCTCTGATTAGACTTTTATCACTTTAAATTAAAAAAGGATTACTCATAAGACTCAGTTCCCAATGCGACTCCAGGACAAGTCTTTCTATTTGCCACTTCAGTGCAATTACATACTAATTAGCAACCTCAAGTCAAGCCCAGTCCTGCCATTTGCCTAATCTCTCAAAAAGAAACTGTCCAGAATTATATCACAATTTTCACCCTTTTCAGCCCTCATTGCTTCCCGGCAGGTCCCCTTCTCAGCACTCTGTTTATGCGTGTGTGCTCAGGTGACTCACGTCTTCTGGAAATGTTTCTGTCTGGCTTTAAAATTCCTCCTTTTTTTTTTTAACAAGTCTCCCCCTCGCTCTCATTCTTCTTTTACCCCCCTGTTCCATTTCTCAAAGCCAGGACCTCAAAACCAAGCCAGGTATGATTATATCTTGGTTGTTATTATTCTCAGAGGAACAACACTTGTCTTTACTCCAACACAGTGTCTGGAGTAAAGACGGCGTGAAGAAGAGGAGGTGGATGGGGAGAATCTGGAGGAAAGACAGCGAGTCTGTGATCTGTTTATTTAGATTCTCATCCAGATTGCCTCATAGATAAGTGTTTGGTAATTTCTAAAATTTTCCTGTCTCAATGATTCTTGCAGCATCGCCGTTTTTAAACATTCTGCTTTGTGTTCCTCTCCTCCTGGGGTAAAATATTTGGGCTTTGATGCTTCTGTTTTCTCTCTTCACAGTGCTTCTCTCTCCTTCTAAATTACTTTATCAGGGACAGATTTTATAAACACAGCAGTGGTTTTATTCATAATGAAAAAACAAAACAAAACACTAACGTTCTTAAGTAGAAAACATCTGATCCTAATTTTCAGACAGAATCTTGAGTGATTACAAGAAAATATGAAATTCTTATTTTTCCTCTTTAATGTGATTGCTCTAACTGAATAATTGAAAACTGATCAATGGCTCTAAGATTCTGAACCATTTTGAATGAAACAGCCTGGCTTTCCAGAGTATACAGAGCATGCATTTTAAGATTATTCTCCAGCATTTATTGCTATATCAATGTCATTCCTTCACAATAAGACTACACATTTGTGATACAAAAACAGCTGATAAATTATACAAACACTTTCATGTATGAATATGAATCTAGAACTTTTCAAAAATATGTTTACCTCCTGAAACATTCCCGTTTTTGTCACCGTACAACCACAACATTCTGCACACTTTTTTTGTTTTAGATCATAGCACAACACAAACCAGTGCATATTTGCAAAGTGTATTTAAAATAAAAAAATGTGTGACATTTTTATTCAGACCAGATAACCTCCTTTCACACGTTTGCCATGTCCCCTACGTGGTAAACTTCTGTCCAACTAATTGTCCTGGTTGCAGTTTCTCCAACCTGAGCTGTGAATTAGTTTTTTGTAGGTTTCCCTTTTGTTTAAATGGATTGATAAGTAATCAATGTGATGTGCAGAGCTTTGGATACGTTTTTTTGACAGGCTTTTATTCTTTTATTGACTGAGCTCATCTTCATTTAGGTAAATCACACCATATCAAAAGTAAAGCAAGAACAACTGAAGCAGATTCAGACTGTTTTCCTCCACTACGCTGGAACTAGAATAATAATATACCTAGCCATGCAAGTTAATTATTTCTCCTCTTTGCTTTGATCCTACCATGGTAAAAATTTTCCTGTAAGATCTACAAAAACAGAGAAAGAAAAAAGTGCAAAGTAAATAACATTTAGTTTGTAAAATGTTAATACAATTGAAGCAGATGTGCTACTCTGCTTGAACTTGTCTTTACACCAATCATTTAAATGATTGTCAGTGATCTTTAACAATTAAAGAACAGCAAAATGTAGTTGTTGATTTCCTCAAAAAAAAAAAAAAGAAAACAAATATATTACTTATCACTTAATTTTCCTATAAATAGCCTCCATGAAAGGTTGTGTTTTCATAAGAAGCAGGACCAATATTTTTGTTAGCTGTAACTGATTAAATTACTTCAAGGGTTGTTAAGTCCCATAATATGGGCAGGGTTTGTGATTTACTGGCTTTTTCTGCTGACACACTGGATGTGGCTAATTGGATTAACATGAGTAAAAGGAGCCTTTTAAGACGAAAGGCATTACTGTCAGCTCACTAAATCTTTCAGCCAGTTCCCAAAACAGCCTGAGAGAAAGCAAACTCTGGAGGTGCGAAGCTTACAAATTAAAGTATAATATTAAAAGTTCAGAAAGATAACTGAACAAAGTGGCAGATTTCAGTGGACTTCCATGCTGAGTTGTATTTAGTCCAAATGATCCATGAAAGAATGAAACAAAATAAGGTCCCACGTGAAAATTAGTTTTTTTCCTTCATTCTAGCAGTGAAAATCTGTTTGGATCTGAGTACCAAACACATAGTTTCATTGCTGTAGAGATCACAACAGAGACCAGCCGTTTACTATGCTTTCTGCCTTTAACAAAGAGTCCACTGTGTGAGAGTTCAGATCCCTCTGAGGATGCACATCAGAGCAAAGCAAGATCCTTTTAGGGAGAACCCAGCACGCTGTCTTTTTCCACTTTATCAGTAAAGTTCAGAAACAGCCCCAAAAGCCAGATAAAGAGGAGCAATCTACAACACAACACATCTACGTTTACACAATGATAGTCCCTTTGTTTTGCCTATTTCTTGCTAAGGGAAGAAAATCAAAAGCTTTGATGTTGATGTCATGTATTTGTATTTGAAAAGAGATCATGATGTGCGCTACGGGTTCCGCTGCTGTGAAAAGGAAACCATTGCTATATTTCTCATGGAAACCCTCTCTGTCTCTTATTTCCTCCTCTCACCAGGTTGAGCTGCATCTCAAGCCCATCCAGTCTGTGCGCCAGCACCAGAAGCGCTTGGTCTTTGTGCTTAACTCCCCCCAACCTGTGATATGGAATGTTAAGGCAGAGAACCTGGCCCTGCGCATCCATCATACCTTTCATGTGAGTCCAGCATCACTTAAAGCCTTTAAATCCCCTTTCCTCAAGCTTTGTGTTCATTTCCTCACTGTCTTCCCTTCCCGTTGCCGATGTCTATGACTAAAATATTTGATGCATTGCAAATCTGCAGAGCAACCTGGCGTGTGATGTGAAAATGACAGGCATATTCAGTGCAGCAAGTTATCAATCTTATTTTATTTGTTTGGGGATTTACAGCTACAGTTCTTACAAGTCATTTTGTAATTGTTTTTTGTCACAGTTAAACAAATTTTATTCAAGCATTAATTTTTTTCTACAGTAGTTTTGGTCATTCTTTGATGCAATTGTTGTCCAGACTCTCTCATTTTTGAATTATGAACACTGAGGCAGATGTGACCTGGAGTACTTTATATATTCTTCCACATTCCTCTGTAGGCTCCTGGATGAGCTAATAATACACTCTTGAAGTAATTGTGGTTGGTCAGTCACTCCTTGAAAGTTTCACCACTATTCAGTATTTTTTTTTTTTTTAAATTTGTGAATAATGGCTCTTTATATCCAGAAACATAATAGATGGCTTTGTGCCTGCATTTTGTATTGATTCATGTACAACAAAAGAGCAAAAACATAAAGTCTTCACTGCACCAATACAAAAACTGCAAAATTAACTTAGATGTAACTATTCAGTGAGATGTGGGAGCTTGTTTTTATGAAAATGTACAAGTTCAATTGGAAAATTATTTCACAAATAAAAGGGGAAAATGTCTTGTTGTAATTAAAATTATCTTTCAATTTAACTAGTATTTTTTCATCAATATTGTAGGATTATGCAATAGGAATTAAAATACTTAAAACAAAAATTTCTGTAGGATAAGTATTATTGTTGCTGAAAATAATATCTTGCTGACAAGTTACTTATACTTATTTCAAGTGTACCAAGATATTTTCACCAGAAACTAGTCCAAAATGACTTGGTAACCTTTTGCAGCATAGTGTCATGTCATGTTTAAGTTATTTATTATTTTGTAGCATTTGTTATTTTAGTATCTAAATCTTTTTGTTGAGGAAGACGAAGATAAATCAGTCTTCAGCAAGATTTCCAGCCTCCTCAAATTGTCCAATTTGAACAACTGAACAATGTTCAATTGATTTTAACAATGTTCAAATCAATTAGGACATTTGATTTGAACATTGGTTTTAACAATGTTCAAATCAAATGGAATATTGTTCAATTGGATCAATTGGAACATTGTTTCAATGTTCAATTGTGTTGCAAGCAGACTGTCAAATGCTTTTAGAAAAACCTTAAAAAAGGTACATGTTAAGGCTATCTGTAATATTTTTATAAGAATTGCCTACACATGCTTGACTATATTGTGGAGGGTCATAATTACTCACACAGCATTAAGTATTTACAAGATCACCTTAATCTTTTTGAGGGTTCTACAAAGGTCTCTTTGTCTGCATGAAAGAAACATATTTGACATTATTTGGCACTAGGAGTGACCGCTTCTTAGAACAATTTAAACAACAGTCAAAAATCTAAAAGGAGAGTTGTATATTCACACAAGTTGGGAAAGTCTTTTATAGCCATTTTAAACAGCAATGAATTTAGATCATCAGTTCAAACAACTTTACATAAATAGAAGTTCTTTTGATGTGTCACCATGTTGCAAGCGTCTATATAAAGGCCAAAACTACCACCCTCAGCAGCAATCCAGTACTCACCACAACTCAAGCTTGCCATGAACTGGAAAGAGCTTGGAAACCAGTGTACCTCTCTACTGAAGAGAAGTGACTCTTTGTATTCGCATGGAAATGGTTCCTACCAAGATAGAACCAAAGTCAACACTTTAAAGCTGAACTGAAATTTGCAACAACCCAATTGGCAAACCAAACCGATTTTGAGAGAAAAAAAAAAGTTTGAGAAGATGGATGTTTGCAGGTATGAAGGTAAAGTGTTGGTACCGTCATTCTGAGGAGTTGTTTTGCTGCAAATTGGAGCATATTGAGCATACTGTGAGGTAGTCTGCGTGAGGAGGGCTGACTACCTCACTTCACATCATTGGCTAGACAGCCAAAACATTTTGGATTATTCAATGTTCCAGTTCCATTGACCTTAAACACACATCAAAACTGGTTTGGCAGCGATCAAAGCAGGCTACCATTATGAATGATCTCTTCAACACATTTACAGTTTGTGGGTTATGCTTGTATCCTCAATCTGTTCCAGGAATAAAATCAGTTTCAATGAGGCCCAATAATTCTGTCAAATATTCAGTCAGAATTATGGCTGAATACTGTTGATGGCTATGAAAAGTGTGTGGTTGATCTGTATCTTGCTAAGTAAGAAACAGTTGCTTGTTGGATAAATTATTCTACACTATATAAAGAATTTAAATAATTAAAATCCCAAAACGAATATGTTTATCATTCTCATGAGGAGTGGCAGTACATTTTTTAGGATTCAGTTCTTGTTTTGGAGGAGTTTATTAGTCCCCCCTACCCCCTTTTTTTTTGTTTTGTTTTTTTATGTTTACTACCTTAGCTCAACAGGGGTTATTGTTAGAATCAGGGTACAATTGGTTGAGAAAATGAGAATATTTAGTGAGGGATATTTTGGTTTAGCCAGAACCATTTTTGGTTCCCTGAGGGAGTCAGCAATATTTAGCAAAGGTACCAGGGGGCCTCTTTGGAAACTTTAATAGAAAACAGCCTAAAAATGGACTTATTTAGTGCTCTTGTTGAAATCCTGTGTATCACACGAGAAGAATTGCAGCAGAATGCTAACCAGAAGCGTAAGCCAAGCCCTTATTATGTTATATAAAAATCTTTTTCCTTTTTTCCCCCCTCCGCTTTTGCCTTCCTGTGGTCTAAAGGCTTTTCTGTGTTTTGACCTTCCCAGAAGCAATTGTATAGTTTTCAATTGCATCTTAACACCACGGCATTGTGGAGGAATGCAGCATCAGGTACACAAATGATTTCCACATGTGCTCAAGTGTTTCCTGCTTACTTCTCCAACGCAAAACATCCTGCTGTAAAAGCCAGCGCGACACGTTCCGGCTGCAGAAACGGTGCACTGCGCAGCGGCTCGCCTATAAATGCATTCATTACGTTGAGAGCTGTGTTCCACCCACATATTTTGTGTGTCCCAGCCTATTTGACATTTAGAGGAGAGCATTAATAAGCTTCCACTAGACCTTATGAAACTTCTTTCCACTTACGTGACTGGGGCTTTTGTTGCTCAGTAATATCAGTAATCTTCACCTCCACATTAAAGTGCTTCCTGCACAATAAGGTTTCTATGATGTTTTTTTTTTTTTTTACTGCATTTCATCTAATAAGGTCTTTTAATAAAATCCTTTAAAGCCAATGGCTTTTGAAACAATATACATGACAGCCTTAAAAGCTGAGCGTCATATGCTTCTACGTTCTGTAACGTAAATAAAAACGTGTCTAACTGAATGATGCATTCAATGCAGAAGGATGTGCATTTAGCCTGGGAGTCTGTGGGGACCACAAGGCCACTGTCAAAATAAATGCCTCCACTTGTCAGTAGTGGCAGACAGAAAACAGCTGAGAAGCGTCACTAAAACATGCAGTGCAGCCAGAGCTGCTGCTCTGTGTCTAACAGTGTTGAACATCATTCCTCAGTAAAGTCATCGGTTTTCACTTGTGCTTCAGCTCCAAGGGAGAAAAAGAGATGTAAGAAGAACCACGTATATCTATGTTGCTACCATTCCTATGTCACAGAAGATGCTGATAAACTACACTGACGTTCGTGATTGAAACATGACTTAATCTGAGAAAAGCTCAAGCGGTATGAATAGTTTTGCAGTGCACTGTATGTCTCTGTGTTGTAGGAATATATATCAGACATATCTGACAATCACAAATATATTCACTTAGCGAAAACCGAAGTGTCAGCTTTCACTCTTAGTGTTTTCCACTGGTATTCTCAGATGCTCAAAAACCGGGTCGTTAAGTGTGGAAACTTAACAGTGTAGCGGGAGGCCCCTGCAGTCAGACAAAGCTGAGCTAATGGTTTTACTGACTCCACGGGCCCCCACTGAATTAGGTGTTAACTATTTCATGTTTGAGTGACAGCCCCGGAGCTTTCTGATATTAGAAGCTGCTGGTTTCTTTTCACCCACCTGACTTGCTTGCTGGAATATAACCCAGAGGAGTCCCAGGCACCGATCTGCTTCTCTGCTTCTTTCCACTGTGACACCTCCTTAACATGCCTCAAACTTGGAACACCTCGCAACACATTGTTGACGGAACAATCTGCTCTGCGCTTCACCAGTGATTTTAGAAACTAGAAGGCCACTGCTTTGTTTCTCGTTTACACTCAATAAACTCCTACATCAAATTTAAAGTTGATCATTTCTGGGATGTGATAGCCATGAAAAAATATTGTCCATCGCAATATTTTTTGCTGTGGAAAAAATATTGTCCCAAATTGTCCCTGCAACTTGGGAAAGTTACGGTAAACTATTAAAACTTAAAGTGAAATAAAAAAATTTAGAAGCTGAAACACTGAAAAACACAGTATTACGTTTTTGAAACTCAGAGAGTTCTTTTTTTATCTTCTTTGTCTGACGGCACAGCGCAAAGATATTCATGCTCCTTTGCATTTTTTTTTTTTTTTACGATGAAATCCTCAAAATAGTTGGGTGTTTTTGTAGGAGATAACTTGAATTTATTGATTAAGCAGAAAAATGTAATTTTCTGCTTTTGAAGATTCAATGTTTGGAAAAATTTAGATTTTGTTTTCCACCAGTGCCATGTTTGAGTTTTCAAAGTTTAAAGTGATGTTAGCCCTCCCATGAACTACCATATTGTTTGACAAGGATGTCTTACAACTTTATTTCGACTCTGAAGTCAACTCAAACAAGGAATGATGGAAATAAAAACCTTTTTTTAAAAAAATATTTTGGGTCGTTTGTAAAAAAAAAAACTTCAAGAAAAAAATGAAGGGAAAGAAATTGAATTTGGTGTAAAAAAAATCAGAGATTTTATTTTTAGGCCGTTTCACCCAGCTCTATGATTTTATATTCAGCCTGCTGAGTCAATACTTTGTAGAAGAACCTTGTGCATTTTCTCAAACCTCTACCCACACTTCTACTTTGTAATAGCTCTGAAATTCAAGTCTTGCCAGAAATTCTCACTGGATTTAGTTCTAGATTTAACCTTTGCCATTCTAACCCAAGAATAAACTCTACATAAACCAGCTGTTCTCAAAGTCGGTCCTCGAGGGCCGGCATCCTGCATGTTTTAGTTCTCTCCCTGGTTTAACACACCTGGATCAAATGATGACTCATTAGAAGCCATAAGAAAAACATTGACATGTTGAAAAGGCTATTACAACCACCAAGGAGAGAACTGAAATCTGGAGAATGCTGGCCCTTGAGGACTGTCTTTGGCTACCACAAATATAAACTGTTACGCATCGTAGTGTACTGCCACTTTTAGATGTGTCTCTGCTCCAATACACCTGAATCAAATAGCTCAGTTGCTTCCTCAGCATGAAGCTATGTTCTTCAGAAACTGCTGCTGATCACCTGATTATTTGTTAGTTGTGTTGAAGCTGCAGTATATCCACAAGCTGCAGATCTCTATAGATCACCTTTTGTAAAGTGGGGCAGTAAACATGTGGAAAAAAGAAAAGAAGAGCTAAGTTAGAGCTTTATGCTGGATATCTCAAACCACGGGTTAGGTTACATTACTCCACCTTCTAAAAGAAAGACAATCGAACTTAGAATAAGCTCTGCCATTCCTTGTTTCCTGGTCTGAGTTCTCTGTAGACTTAATTGACTCACTGGCAAAGCTTCATAGATATTGAGTACACTGTTGCTGTTGGTCACTGGACCCTGCCAGCTTTTAGTATGCCAGAATCCAGATTTTTGTTGTAAAACATGCTCTCGGCAGTACTTTTTGTAAACCAGCAGCAGCCAGGAATCATCCTGGTTATGAAATGACATGAAATATGAAGACTGAATAACAGCCAGTTTTCATTTTTATCAAGGGAGAGTAGGATCTGAAGTGGGACACATGTGCAGAATGTGCTGTGTTGACTTTGTGGTCAAATGTATATATTTCTTTTGGAGGGTTTGGTTTTGTTGGGTGGCTAGGGAGGGGGCTCACTTGCATCTTTGAAAGTCTTAATCTGAAGCAAATGTTTTATGCCTCTTGATGGAACAACACTGTAAATTTTGGTTGTTGGCTTGTGTGTTGGTCATTGTTTGTTTGCCAAGATTCGCCTCTATACTCCCGTGCTTCTTTCATTAGCTGAAAGCTTGTAGTTTGAGCTCTTGCATGAGCACTTCCCTGTAACTGTTAATGGAAACCATGGGTATTCACTACTGGGTTTGATTCAGACATGGGGACGTCAGAGGAACGCTCCAGAGTGGCGTGGAGACATATGGTATTGTTTTCTCCACCACGGGGGCCCCTCTGGTTTTCACAAACAGCGAGCCCTGCCATTAGCTCCCCCATATCTCATCAAGAAAAAGAGGATGAAATCAGTCACAAAAAGGCCTTCAGCACATTAGTACCACCAGAGAGTTACTGCGTGTTTATTTCATCTATCAGGCCTTTCTGCACATTCCACCACCCTCTTCTGTTTGCAACACCTCATGTTTTCTGGGTTTTTTTTGTGTTTTTTTTGCCATTTCCCAGACTCTGGGTGTTGCTCAGTGAAGTCTTCCAGCACTTGGGTAATTGATCTCAAACTTTTGGTATGCACTTCTTCTTTTTGATGTACATGTGGTTACACTATGTCGGAAAAGTTGGAAGGATGTATACTCTTACATGTTTTTGTGGAGGATAATGAAGCATTCTGATTTTATAATGAGTAGTTATACATTGGGCTTCTCTCTCATAAGTTGAAGATTTTGCATTTTAGAAAATTACAAGGATTTATCTGATACTGTTAATAACTCTGCCAATGCGGATCTGCCTTAACTGTTGGATGATCTTTAAAAATTCCTGAAAACCCTTTTTTTTTTTTTTTTTACTTTTATTACCAATGGAGTTTTGACTCGTTGAATAAATCTGGTATTTATTTATTTTGGCATACTTGTTGTAGGGTGAAAACACAAGTTACAATAATTTCTATAAGATGTTTCAAAATGTAATTTACATTCAAATGTGCATGACAATGGTAAGTGTGAAAATGAAGGTACTTTAAAAGATTTTTGAAGATGTTTTGTGATCACAACTTACAGTAGGAAACAACACAAACAGTTTTCTGTCATCATCAACCTAGCGGCTAATGCTAGCTGGTGTAACTTTTAGGTGGAGGTTCAGAATAGCATGTCTTTTTTCTGGGTAGCTTCAGACAAGTATTTCAGATTTCCTTGTCTAGCAGCATTATGCATAGTGTTCTGCTTATATTCTACAGGGAAGCCAAAATAACGGAAGATTATTTGCCTTAAACAGCTTGACAAGGATCTTTGTTAAAAGCACCAATACAGAAAATTAACTAAGACAGAACTTCTTTAGTAAGTGCTCTAAACCTTAAAACTGTAATTTGAAGCTAAGCAAACCAGCTTACAGTATTGTATTTACTAGGAAAAACACAAACTGGATGCTGGGACTACGTACTGTAATTGTCATCATGTCTGTAAATATTGAGTCTGCTGTTAAAATTTTTGCTGTTCAGAGGAATTTGTTCTCTCAAGGGACGTGAAGCATCCTGTGACTGTAAAACCAAATCATCACCATCGCCATAACTGGGTGGAGGAGTTTGTTCTTTAGATTTCTTCCAATGTGCTACTGTGTTTTGTGGCCAAATAATATTTCTAGTTTAGTCACATGGGTCTAAAGGACAATGTTCCGGTCTTATAGTTCGTTCAGACATTACTTCATCATCCAAACCAGTACTACCATTCAGTTTTCTAAGAAGTTATGTTCTGACAACACTTTAAGTCTTACCTGTTCAGTCTTTTGTTCTGGTTCCAGTAACATGAACTTTAACACAAGACCAATGAAGCCTCCAAGGTCTGAAATGTAGTTTGTAGGTTTCTTGCAGCTCCTTTAATGATTCAACAGTTTGATCTTCAGCTCGACTTATTGTGAAATCTGCTTCCCGAAAGACCAGCAGATGTGCTAACTGCTTGGAAACTATGAGTAATCTGTCTTCTTACTATAGTTCACTTACAATACTTTGGAACAGGTTTGAAGTCTGGAAATTAAAGGTCGATGTTCTTCCTTCCATTATGAAAATATGAGGCAAAAAAAATCATTACTTGCTAATTCAGTGATCGAATTTCTACAATCTTGAATAGTTGGGTTTCAGTCCCTGCTCTGACTCTGTACTGCCTTGGAAGAATTCCTCTCAATTTAAGGCAGCCTGCAGATTTATTATTTCGCACATTGCTCCTTTAAAAATTATCCACATTTAGAAAAGACTTGGGAGTGATCGATACAGATTGCTTAGTAAGTATTGGGCTCTGTTTCATGGAAGTTCTGCTTTTCAGGGAAATGCAGCTTCAGAAGTTGGATGGCTTCACCTTTGAATTTTTCAGCAAGCTGTGTTCTGCAAATATGGGTAAACTATATGCTACAAAAAGGCAATAGTTGGATTTTAATAAGGCAATTTACTTTATGAGTGCACAATCAACAGACGTAAAACTGCAGCGGCTTAAGTAAATAATATGCTATGTAGCGTTCTTATATTTATGAATTCTATTTAAACCAGTGGCAGAAATTTTTCTTTGTTTTTTTTTCAGCTCTGTTTTGTCTGTCAGCTAAGTCAAGACGAAATGTGAGTGGAGAAAGTTAGTTAAAGCCCAGAGTGGATCCCTTGCTTCCCTGTTTCAGATTCCTGAGGTTTTCAGCGCTCTGGAAGGCCTGGAGCTAATTTGGCTTTCAGGCTTTCCCCCTGTAATTCTCTGCGACTAATTATGGTCGTATTCCCGCAATTAAACTGATAAACTCTGCTGAGCTTGGCAAGAATAGTGAAGAAACTCCACCCCTGCTTCTCAGCAGCTCCGGGCTCCACCCATTCGCTTTTTGCAATCTTCCCCTCTGCAGCTTCTAGTCGTAGTAAAGTCACTAAAAATAAAGTCAAAGCGAATCCGGCGACAGAGTCTGTGTGGAGGATTTACAGCCTCCGGTGACAATGCCAGGAACATGGAGAGGAACGTCCAGAGGTCAGACAGATGTTGCCCACGAGGATAAAAAAAATAAATAAATGCACATCTGCTTGACTTAAACACCACAAAGACTCATCGCTATATTATTATTAAACTTGATGACCATTAAGGGGTAACTTTGTTGCGTTGCTATAAAAAAGGTCTTGCGTAATATGCTTGCAGTGAAATGCATTTAATGTTTTAATTGGGACTGCCTTGACTGTCTGAGTACACACACACAGACTGAGCTACACTGGAAGAAAGGAAAATAAGCACAGAAATAAAATGAGATAGACTGTCTACACCATGCTCTTGGAGTCATTTGGTTGTTAGATAGCCTCCCAGCACATGGAAATGTTTATCTCTGTGCAGTAAGGCACATGGTTGAGCTGCATTAAATGCCAACAGTGGGCCTTCCTAAATGTATTCTGGCCAGTCTTACTTTTTCTACCTTTGTTTTTCAGTTTTCAAATCAGACTGGAACATTTTACCTGCTACACGTGCGTGTGGGTCTGTGTTCGCCTAGCGGTCATCTCCGTCTGATGGTTTAGTTGCTATGAAGTACTTTCGTGCTCCTCGACCTCTCGTGGCTATTTTGAAAATGCACCTACGACATTCTACTATGGTGTAAACAGTGGAAACCAGACACCACACCGAGTTCAGGGACGTGGGTAGAAAACAGGCAGAGCATATTTGTGGAAGCTTTGCAATAATAGCTTGGGCATGGTGAGGGATTGGTTTCCGCCATGTTTAAAGAGGTGGCTTAATTTTCAAAACAGACTGTCAACATGTTCTTTTTAGCCCCAAATGTCTCAGGTGAAAATAAACCTAAAACAGGCATGTTGAGTTGGTCTACTAACTCCTCACATCCAGATTTGGTGTTTTAGAAAGTGTTCATATCCCTGGAAGTTTTCCACATTTTGTCACATTACAATCACAAACTTCTAGGTATTCCACTGTGACTTTATGTGACGGACTAACACAAAGTAGTGAATAATTATGAGGTGAAGGAACATTTTTCAAAAATAAAAAGCAGAATTCTAGTGGCATGTGTTTTCATTCAACCTCTGTTAAGTAAGAGGTAGAACCACCTTTCTATGCCAACGCTGCTTCAAATCTTTTGGGGTGTGGCTCTAGTAGTTTTATGCATCTGTACAGTTCATGCTCAGTGAGATTGGCACTTTGGACAATTTTCAAACTTTGCCACAGAGTCCCAACTGGATTTAGGTTTGGTCTATGACTAACACTTGGACATACTTCAATCTGAAGGACTCCATTGTAGGTCCGGCTGTACGTTTGGTGTTGTCCTGCTGGAAGCAAAGATCAAAGTCAAAGAATAACTTTATTGTTAACATTATCATTTTCAATTAACAATACTATCTCTTAACTGCAACCACAGCGGCTTTTTTTTTGTAAATTCCTCATGTTGGACACGAGTGTTGTTGCTTAGCTGAAGACAGACGTGGAGTAGAACTGACAACAAGATATGTTTTTTTCCCCAACAGCTCCTTTTGTCTCCTAACACTGTTCTCTTTTCTCCTCCTTCAGGTATCACTGGGCTCAGAGGTCCACTTTAAACAGGAAAACTTCTCCCTGAACACTCGGATCCAGAAGGAAACCCTTCCCCAAGGCAACGAGCATCTCCTCAACTGGGCCCTGAAGAAGTACAGGGCAGTCACCTCTTTCTCTGAGCTCAGGATGACTCAAGCCATCTACATCAAAGTTGGAGAAGGTGCGCACCAGATTCAGCAAACTTGCAAACATAGCTCTGGGCCCCCGAGCAGCCCCTCGACCCCACTGACCTTTAGCTTGCGTAACTTTTCTTAGCTTTTGTGTTGTGGCCCAGCCTAGAGGTTTACTTTCACTGCACTTGAGAAAAGAACTGCCTTCCCTCAAAAGGAATTCACCTCCTCACACTGTTTTATTGCCCATTTGTGGTTTTTCTTAGTTTGGCCTATTTACAGTGTTAGGAATTATTAGACTCGTGGGGAATGAGAGTTGCATTTGGCAAAACTACAGCAGCTTTAAAATAAATAAGTATGATTACAAACGTTTTGAGGTTTCTGGTGGAACTGAAAAGCAAATATTACCATATTTATACAAAAGAAGCAATTTTCAGGTGTTTATCTAAAGGTGAAAAATAAAAATGTGTTAAATATATATCTTTTGATGAAATGCATGTTTTTGGGTTTGCCTGAGTAACTTAAAAGATTTATTGAAAAATCAAAGCATGGAATTATAATTTGTTGAAGACCATAGTTTTTTTTTTTTAATTATTAACTATTAGTAGCAAGAGCAGAGGTGACATAACCTGCTATGAAACAACATTTTATGATTTTAAGACAGCAAAAATGTCAGTTCCAATTGTTAGCATTTTATATTGGGGATTAACACAGCTAACCACCATTAAAACATAAAACAGCGGTCTCGGTATGTACGAGAGAGTGCTGACTTTTTACCTCTGAGATTTCCAAAAATACAAAAAGCCTTTTCAATCCAGAGTGGCTCATAACAGACAGAAGCTGATAGCTCAGAAGAATAAATTTGAAATATTTTGCTGTATTTGGTTATACATTTAGACATGTTTGAATAATAAAAACTGCAGTTTGTCTTTCATTGATTCTCACATCTTACATGTGCTTTCCTTGATCAATTAACAAGTCAGGGATGCTGAAAATAGATAACAGACTATGCTTCGTGTACTAACCACATCCACAGGAAGGAGTTCTGTGCTTAATGCATACTTGTTACACTCACACGTGGTGCATTAAAAAAAATTAAAAATTATGTTAATTTTCCAATCAGTATAATATGATAATCATTCTTTATTTTGTTTGTTTCTTGTTTTCAAAAACCTAAACATTTAAGCAAACATAAATACAGGAAACAAAACAGGTGAACAAAAGGTGTTCAAAAATAGAGCAGGAAGAAGCAATAGCTTATTCAGTCCTGTCTGCAAGTTTACATACAAATTCTAAATCAAAAATAATGATTCAGTGCTATTTTGATTGAGATATATATGTATATCCATGTGTATACACATAGTATATTACTGTGTACACAAGGTAGAGTAGTGAAGCTGGAAGGGAATTGGATGTACTTGGAATTGTTTCAGACCCGGGGATGAACTATTGAAAGCAGCAGGCAGTACACAAGAGAGGTGAAGAAGAATGCAGTCAGGGTGGAATAAATGCAGACACACGTCAAGAGGGATTTGATTGTTAAAACTGCTCAAGTTGTGAGAGACAAGGTTAGAGAGGTAAGCCTGAGTTTGGAGATGTGAAGCGGGATAGTGGATATATGGAATAAAGGATGTTGGATAGAAAACTGCTTCAAGGGAGGAAGACCACAGTGAAGGTTTATGCTGTTACCTGTCATTGGTCTTGATCTGGGTGTCAAGACTGTGTGAGACCACATTTTCACTCTTTGCCTTGTCTCAATCCTGATTGCATTTTCATTCTGTCTTGTTTCGTTCTCCAACATGCTCGACTGAATTTATTCTCAAGATCTCAGTTTTTTTTTTAAAATTGGATTGCCTGGCTACATTCAAATGAAATCTATAATGTTTTTGAAAATTTTGACAGTGCTTCCTGTGCTCCAATGTGACGAAGATGAGATGGGTGGGAAAAAATAGAGAGACAAATTGTTCAGAACAAGTATAAATAACAGACAGAAGGGGGTAACCTGTTACTTCCACTTCCTGCAGCTAGTGCTAATGTTAGGCTGGATGTGTATGCTGCTCAGAGTTTTCTGGTTTGTCACCTGCTTGTCAGATTTATTGGACAGGCATACACACAGGTAGTGATACTCCATCACTACATACATGTAATGATGGAGGATATGCTGAAATGGTGTAAAAGAGGAAAATAATAACATGGAATCTGTGACACTGGAGACACAGGGAGAAGAGAAGAAGAATTTCAGTCTTTTAGCTACTATCACATTTTTGTTTTTGTTTTTACTTTGTCCCATATAATAGCATATTTGGAAGTTGTCTTAAGTGGGAAAAAGACTTCCCTTTTCTGAAACATTAAGTCCTCTCATTTCTATGAAGACTACAGTTTATGTGGTGTTGCTGTATTACAAAGCAGAATTTATTCTGACATGTACAGAAGCATTCTGTGGGAGTCTGGCTTTGCTGGAGATGAAATTGTTTATGCTACAGAAAAAGTGGTATGTATCTATGATCTCATATCATTCTATTCTTTGAAATACAAGGTGGATACGTAACAGTGTGATTGAGATAATGAATCATTTCCACTTCACAGAATAACATTGGCTTTGTAAAAAAAGAGAAACCCAAAATGTTAACATTTCCTGTGAAAGGCACACAGACAAAAGAGAGAAGGAATCAGTAAAGGAGCTATAGCTAAAGAAGCTGTTTTACCGTCCATATGCTGCTTGTACAGTAATCAGATGTCCTATTGAGGTTTGCAGTTCATCAACTCTCACACAAAGAATCTTGTATTTACTGACAATCTTTGCATGCGAATGAAGCAAAGCATGCAGGAAATCTTGGCTGCATCATTGCTGCTGATTAGTAAGTCCTCTCTCCTTGTGAGCCTGTGGTGAGCAGAGTGGTCTTTCTGCCTTCAAGCAGTTGCCTTGTATCGTTAGAGGCTGTGGTTTGGCAAATCGCCCATTGACATGATTCATACTTCACAGAGAGAGCTGTAAATTTCCACTCCTTCACATTTCTGTGGAGTTTTATGAGGATGGATGGGTTCTTGCTGGGCATCTCAACTGGGCCCATAGACACAGTCTTCCTCAGCTCTTAGATGCTGAGAAACACTCAGCACCTAAGGGCTTGGTCTAGCCAAAGTCTAATCAAGGTCTAAAATAGGGGCCTATTTCTAGCCACGGTTGAGGAAGCCTTGGTGTGGGTCAAAGCCATTAGACTTTAGCTTGGACTTAAAGTTGGTAGGGTTGGCATCTTTTGTTGTTTGTTAATCTGGTTCAGTTTAGATCAGAATACCCAGGCAATAACACAAACAATTCCTCTCTTCCTCAGACTCGGTGTTTTCTGACACTTGCAAGATTGACACCAAGTTCCTGTCTCTGAACTACCTGGGCAGCTATGAGGAGCCACAGACGTCAAAGGGTTGCATCCTGTCTGTGCCTAACAGAGAAGTACACATCATTGAGCTGCAAGCCCCGAACTCCAGCAGGTAAGCAGCCAACATGTCCAAAGCCAAAAGTACATTCTGTCATGGCCTATTTTTAAGGGCAGGATGCTCTCAGTAATCTCTGTAGAGTTTATTTTGGATTCGAGCAAAGATGACGACAGAGGGGGCTTAGCTGTCCACACAGTAGGGTTCCTTTGAGGAACGTTTTCAAAAACAAGCTCTCAAAGACCAAGCTGTCACACAATGCCTTCAGTATTTGTTGCAACAGGATTCAGAAAACACAAGACTGCAAATCTGGGAATGTTTTAGTATGTGTTCAGTATCTCTCCTTGGTGCTATTTCATCTGTAGTGCACATGTGTGTTTATTTTCTGGGAGTGCATCCAGCTTTTTAATTAGTTAGATAGACATAGGAGGCATGATAACACTGTGGTTCTTTCCCATCTTTTGCTTTTTTTTTTTCTGTAGTGCTTTCCAGGTGGATGTCATTGTGGATCTAAGGCCTCTGAAGGACGATGACTCGGTAGTGCGAGATGTCATCTTGGTGCTCAGATGTGCAAAGTCTGTCCACTGGGTTGTCAAAGCCCACAATGTACAGGGGAATCTGGAGGTTGTGGTAAGAAAAAATGTTACTCTGGCTCAAGTTGTTACACAGGAAGAAATCTTTACTTTGTCTACCACTTGAAAAGAAATTTGCACACCAAGATGTGTTTTGAGATGGCACCTTGTCCTCATGGCACAACTGGTTTAGAGGAAATGCGATTTCTGCATTGCTTTGCATCCTTGGTGCTGCTTTGCATCACCTTTGATATGAATCCCTAATAGCATTTGACTCATTTTGTCATGTAACAACCACAAACTTCAATGTATCTTGTCAAGCTTTTGTTGGTCAGACCAACACAAAGTAGTTTAACTGTAAAGTGGAAGCAAAAAGAAGAATTTTTAAAAAGGTTTTTGTAACTAAAAGTTCAGGAAGGTTTAGTCAGCCTTCCTGAACTCATAGTTTTCATATCCAGTTTTGTGATGTGTTTACATCTGCAAATCTGTACAGCTATGGCCCTGCCAGACATGCAATTTCAATTTCTATTGAATGCATTATGTATTTATGTGTTTATTATGTAAATAAATATACAACAAATGTCATCTTAAGGCACTCCATAGAAAATGATAAATTAATTATCCTAATTACATACAGTAATAATGGAGTCAGACTACATGATTGAAACTGTCAGATTCAGGAATAAAGAGTCAGAGTAAATTACATGCACTGAAATTTGACCCTAATTATCTAACTACCCCATAACACTTTATTTGAAGTGATGTGCATAAGGCTTACTTGAGACTGTCATAAACATGACAACACCTGTTATGAACATCTATGACTCTTCATAAATGTTGATGACTGTTGTTCTGAAGTGTCATTCAGTAAATAATGCCACTTTTAATGCAAAGTTGTACTATAAGTTGCATTAAAAGTTAATGAAAAGTATAAACTTTTCATTATTCAGTAATTGATGACACTTGTAATGTAAAGTTCCATTAAAACTTGCATTAAAAGTCAATTAAAATGGTCAAATTTGCATTAAATGTGTCATTATTTACCAAATGAGACTTCATGACAACAGTCATTAGCATCCATGAAGTCTCTTTCCTGTTTATAACAGGAGTTAGGTCATGTTTATGACAGTGTCATGTCAGTCTTATTCCCACCCCTTTCAAATAAAGTGCTACCTTTAATCAATTAAACCAGTCTTTTTTTTTCTTTTTGCAAAATAGTCTAAGATCAGTTAGATTAGATGAGTAACATCTGTGAACATCAATTTCCAAAACTTGGCATGAATTAGATTTTTGTCTGAACTTTGACTAGGCCATTTTAGAACACAAACATCTTCAGTCTTCAACCTAAACCATTCCATTGGTGGTCGCCAGTATGTTTAGGGTTCCTTGGTCCTCATGATACCGTTTGTTTTCTATTGTTTTCTAACAAACCTTGAGATCCTCATAGAACAGCTGGATTTATTCTGAGATCAAATGACAAAAAGGTAAACTTTGTTTTAAAGGCATCAGAATAAAGGGGACTTAGTCCAAATGCAATCTTTTTTGATGGTTCAGATATTTTTCAGAGTGATAAAAACCTTTTGTCATTTTCCTTCTAGTACACTGCTATGTTGATATGTCACTTAAATTTCCAGAAATTTATGTTCAGGTTTGTTGATGTTGCTTCATGTGTGTGAAAAAAATTTAAATTAACTTCGCCATTTGCTGAAAAGTTCAGCACACGATCCTCGGAGTGACGTGTTAATTATGCACAGCATGAGTGTCGCAGAATTGCTTTTAAGTATTTTTGTGCCGTTCAAGTTTCCACAGCGATTTTAATAATGTGGCACCTACACGGAATGAATAGTGTAGCTGTATATCATGTTGATGCATAACTTGTAGTTGGAATTTGTCTCTAGTGTAAATCAGTGTTAAAAAAAAACAACAAAACAACAACAACAAAAAAACAAACTGGAAGAGCCTTATCAATATTCTGCTTTTCAAAATGTCTCATAAATATGCTGTCAGAGGTATTCATTATGTGACGGATTGTCTCTGCTCGTCAGTGTGCTACTGTCTCACATGCACCTCTTGGCTTTCTTCTTCCAGTATTCATCTTAGAGGAGGTGGGCTGGTGGCTCAACATTTCCTGAGCCACCAGCCCATGCTGCTAAGCAGCATTAGCTTTAGTGTGTGGTAAAGCTAATGCTGCTGCAGCCATGACACCACACTTTTCACAGGCGCTTTGTGTTTGCACAGCTGTTTGGTGGCTGCTTTACATCAAATCAGTCAGATTGTCTGAGTGTAAATTCAGGTCAAACCCTTAGAACTTCACATGTCAGTGGGTGAACAGACAGCAGAAAGGAGATATATAGCAACTATGTTTACATAGTGTAGGATTGTGTCAAGGTGAATATTTGTGCCTTATATATATGTAGCGTATTTAACAGACATTTGTCAGTCAGCATTATGCAGGAAACATTTTAAAAAAGACATGGTTTTAATAGCACTAAAATTGATTTGTTCATGTACAGTTTGAAACCCTTTTCATGAAATGTCTAAGGAAATGCCAGAGTAACCAGAGGTTTGTTTGGCTGTTTTACAGAGTACCATAAAACTCTGCCAGTTGTTGTGGGGTTGGAGGTGTGAAGAAAACAAGAAGGCTATCATATCGATGTGCTATCACTGGGGTCGTACAACGTAATTGCCAGAGTCAAATATGAGAAATTTACGGGAAAATACTAATACGGGAGGATCCCAGTACAGAGGGTAAAATATGGTAGTTTCCTGGCCAAAAATCACTAAAGCCACATTATCTTTAAAAGAAAATCTACTAATTTCAGATTTCAGAAATTAGTAAAAAGAAGAAAAAAAAAGAATAATAAAT